>PITA01000911.1:0-85716 GCA_004023965.1 Spilogale gracilis
CTAGGGTACAATTAATTCTTCTGAATAGTGCATTTATTGAAACTCACCAGCATAGAAGCCTGGTCTTTGGCTTTACTATCTAGAATTAAAAGAATACATTTGACTGGGGTATCATTGGGAAGAAGGATGGATAGATGGATGGGTAGATGGATAAATATTCATCCATCAGCCCATTAGGTCCTAGGAGACCTTCCTTGGGCAGCACAGGACGCTGTTAGTGGTAATGGAAAGACTTGGAATCCTAGTTATTTCTGATCACCTATTAGGAGACAAAACTAACATTGTCCAAAAGAGTAAATGAAAATTGCAGAATCACATATAGACTACAAACTTGAAATTTTATTATTTCCAAAACTTCTCTGTCACACAAAGAGCCAAAAGGCAATTAACCAAGCTTTAGGGAAACATCGCACATGACTAATGGCACACAACGAAGCTTTTTGTGCACATTTAAATCTACTTCTCAAGTAAGACCTTTTCCAACTATGAGGTTTAGTAATTGTATGCTCTGTGTTATTATAACAAGAGTTGTAAATTATAAAAAAGGAAAACCTAACCAAGTTAAGAGATTCACTCAGCAATTTATTTTAAGTCAACCCGATTGCAAGCTGCTTGAGAATGAGTTCATGGCTCATGCTATTTTATATTCCTCTGGTAACCGAGCATAATACTTCTCCTCTACTGAGCCAGCAATAAATAATTATTGATTACCTGAAGTCAGTGGCAGGCACACCACCATCTTCTGTAGCAATGACATCAGACAGACTGATTTCCATAACTACATTCGCAAGCCCAATCATCAGAAAAGAGCAGATGTTAGCTGTGCAAGGGCTGAGTTCTCTGCCATGAGGGCAGTTAATCCTAACGCCCAACTAAAGTCCTGAGGTCAAAGGACATTATTCCTGAACTGTGACTAAAACACAATGTTTGCCTCATGCTTTCAGGTCTCTGGGGCAGAAAGTCTATTTGTTTTAAAAACATAAGGCAGCTTAATTGATCATCACAATTCTGTAGAACCAGATGACACGAAGCCATTCAGCATGCTGCCATCCACGTCATTTTCAGAACAAATAGTAAAAAGAGGTATGGAAATGCCATTCTTATCAATAGTCTCAAGAAACATGGACATTGAGGTAATGGCTTCTTTTAACTAATATTATCTAAAAACACCAACTACGACAACTATGATTTAAAATAGGCTGTTGTTAAGGCAAGAAATCTTCTAACTTATTTTCCTTAATCATGCCCTATTCTACACGCATGCATTAAGTAATCATAGTAAAGCCTTCCAAATAAACAAAAAGAAAATAAGCAAGATATACCACATAATTTCCTTTAATTTTATACACAGGGGAAAAAAGTCCCAAATTTCTTCCATCTATAGAAGAATTTGAAGAGTTTAATAGAACAGTAATCAAGATCTTTTCTGGTATTTTTAGAGGGTTACCTGTATTTTCTGATAGTTATCAAAATTTTCCCATTAAGTCCATGAGTAAACAAAAAGGGCACCCTTTTCTGTGTACCGTGTGATAGATGCCTTGCTTCAGTGATACACTGACAGACTTGGTGGTATCTGGGAAGTTCTCTTCTTTTATCTGGTAAACATTTTAAAAAGGGTAAACACAAGAGAGAGCTTTCTTATGGCAATTGCTAAGCAAAGGCTGTCGCCTTTTCTTATCACCTTGGGATGGGAGAATGAAGAGATCAAGCTGTTTCAGTATTTCTTACTTTCATTTAGCCAAATGAAGATCTTAGCAAAATTTCCAAATAGGTAAAGCATAAGGGACTAACCAAATATGTGTATATTGGGGCATAATTTATCATATGGTTCTATCAGATAAAGCAAATGAGAAAATCCTGAGCCAGTCATAAAAGCGTGTCCAACTCTGAATGACTTGTCCTTAAGATGGATCTTCTGTAAATAATTAAATTAGTCCCCCAGATGGGTAGAAAGGGGGGAGGGAAATATATTGTGTGGGTGTGGGCATGGGCCTACACACACACACACACACACACACACCCCTTAAAGGCTAAAACCTTATACTTAAGTTGTTCTTGTAAATGAGGCTTTACCACATACAGAATCATTAGCAGTATTCCTGAATTTCACACTGCAAAAGAAAGTCAGCATGATTATCATAAATAATTTGGTTAAGTGTGATTAGAAATTTATGAGAAATGTAATCTATGGTCACAAAGACATATTTAAAAATCTGAGTCCTACTGTTAGGAATGTTTAATAGAGGTAAGTACTTTGAAAGCATTTTGAAAAAGGTTTATAAAAACCCTAGAAGGCTCTGGAAAGCAGAACCTCTATCCAGAGAACGGAGGATCATTCTGTCTGGTGCTTTCTGGCGGTTCCAGAAAAAAGGGGTTATAAGAAAGGAAGATGGTGGTTATAATGGCAGCTGGAAGGGAGTAAGAGGAGACTATGGGTATGTGAGTGTGTGTGTGTATACATGTGTGTTGGAGGGTTGGGGGGTGGTCTCCCCTCTCTTTCACTGAAAGAACAAATGGCAGGTGATTTTATTAGTGGCCTGAAGAACTACGAAAAGTTGAATATGACAGTATGACTGAAAATATGTTCACCACACAGGCAGTAGGCCTTTGCAAACATGGCCTCACTGGACTTACTATTAAAAGTGGCGTGCAAGAGAGGCCTGAAAACCCAGGGGTCTAATATCAAGTGAGCGGTAGGAAGGTGACCTTTCATTCTGTTTGTTTATGAGAGGATCTGCAGACTCGGTCTCAGTATGTGTCCAGCATCGGCAAGAGGCCAAAGGCGAGATGGTGAACTCGACATTTTTTTGTTTGTTTGTTTTTTGCTTTTTTTGAGGTCATATACTCAACTCAGAAATTTATAGCTGGAAAAGAACAAGAGTAAAACTTGTTTTTTATATACTATCTTACATTTTTGGATGAATGGTTAAATGCAAATTGGCTTTAATAATTTTTCCATTGGATATAGCATGCAAAGGAGAACTGAAGAAGGTAGTGAAAAAGAAAATTAAGACAAAATACAAAGAGAAACTTGACAGAAAACAGAAAAAATGAAAATAGTAGTTGTTAGGATGATGTTGACTTTCTTTCTTTCTTTTTTGTTTTTAAAGATTTTATTTATTTGGCAGAGAGAGAGAGATCATAGTAGGCAGAGAGGCAGGCAGAAAGAGGACGAAGCAGGTTTCCTGCTGAGCAGAGAGCCCGATGTGGGGCTCGATCCCAGGCCCCTGAGAGCATGACCTGAGCCAAAGGCAGAGGCTTAACCCTCTGAGCCACCAGGCGCCCCGATTATTTTTCTTGTTTAACATTCTATAACTTAATAAATAATATCTCACTTAAAAGACATTTATAACAATACAGAATATTTTCAAGCAAATCTTACTGTTATTTTTATAAAATGTTATGAACTGATTGCTTGTCTATGAAGTATGCCTGTATAGACCATTCATCTGCAATTACTTAGAAAAGGTAATGCCAAATATGCTAGAAAGTTCTTATTGGAACTATTACTCACATCTGTACTTCACTAACAGAAACAAAAACGATTCCTGTGCGGTAATTACCTTTAACATTTGTTCAGGAGTTGCTTGTCTTTAGGTATTGATTTTATTTTTTCATTCAACCAAGTACCTCAGGCCCTTTCCAGAGTATTAAAACATTTTTAAATATTCAATATATAATCTGATGCCTGCCACCCCAGCAACTTTCACCTACTGTGCAAACAAACTAAAATAAAACCCAAAATATCAGGAAAAGAAGAATGGTGCCAGAAATGGGTTAGAAACGCCATGACCTCCTCCGTCCCGATTTAGTCACTGCCGCACCAGAAAGCATGCCCACGCTTTGCTGACTCCATGGCTGTGACTGATTGATGATGGCCTGGCAAGGTTACCATAGCTAATTCCAACATCATTCATCTAAGCCGGCATGGGAAGAAAATACCAGGCTTGCAGGGAAGAAAAGTTTAAGAAAGAAAAGCTAATCTATAGCTGTTAGCTTTTGAATAATCAGCCCCAACAGGAAACAAATAAGATGAAACCCAATGACCAAATTATGACTTATGGATTCATCCAAGCAAATGACCTCAGTTGCCTGGCGATTTCCACTCTGGTTTCACAGCCCACAGCGGAGAGCTTCCAGCAACGAGGAACCCGCACATGCTTGCGCGCTTTGTAGTCAGAATTCAAAGGCTCTGGCAGAAGCCCGGCCCAGCCCCGAGCTTTAGTTCTGCTATGTGTGTGGTGTGACTGTGTTTGTCTAGGGTCAGATGCCAATACTTAAACTCACATTATGGGCACAGCAGCTACTTACACACTGCAGCCTAATTAAAGGAATAAACTTCCCCTTCTTTATTTTTTCCTGAAGATCAGTGCCATAAAGGGATTTGGTTTCCTTAAAAATTCAGACAAATGTTCCCATATGTTTCCCTTATGAAGTAAACGAGTCAAAATCAGATAGAAAACGGTCACAAGTTCCAACGCTAATCTATGGCTATAGGATTATAGGATTCTTTTTTTCTGAGAACTACTGAAAATAAAGACAAGGGAACTCGGTGTTTTGAAAATAATTATATTATAACAAACACACAATCATAATTTCCATTTCAGTTCTGAAGCACAAACACACATGGAAACAATAAAGCATGTGAGGCACCTTCTGGCTTTCAAGTCTCAGGAACAAGAATCACTTTCAAATAGAAAGTAAGTTCATCTTCAAAGTTTAACGTACAAGAGGAGAATAAAGCTAACGTTATTTCAACTCCAAACTTTAATCAGATTGCTTTGTATCTGGGTAATAGAGATCACAAGACTGGCAACAACTAAGTCCCAGACACGTTTTATCCTGACACACGGTTTAAATTACATCGCTAAAATAATTATAACTAAAGAAAATATTTTCTCACGTAAGCTTGAACCTAAATATAGCAGGTTTCCTTCAGGAAGTACTGAAAAAAGTTCTGAAAAGATCCAAAATAAAACTACTAATCAACTGGGACCGTGGGGCAAAAATTGGCAGGCGCAGGGAGTCTAATTCCAATTCTGAGTGCTGTGAAGGAAATTCTCCCATTAGGGCAAGCAAGGCGTATTTTATAGACCAGAAAACTGTGGGGCAAAGAGACACAGTAATGACACATCATGATGTGGCCCAGATGGTCTCAACTCAAATATTCACTTCTGTGGAAATGACAAATGTGTTCTTATTTATTTTTGTTTGTTTGGAAAGATGTGGTCCTGATCTAGATTACACGATTTACCTGGGCACACAGCGAGGTCAAATACTATAAGGTCCGGGACCAGCTCCATACTGCTGGTTCTCAAGGGACAAGGATGGGCCAAGCATGGGGCCAGGATCTCATCACGGTTTCTGTGCAACAGCAGAAGGTGGGGTATCACAGATCGAAAGGCAGGGCAGGAACTACTAACCAGAAGGCTAAAAGATCCTTACTCTTCCTAATTTCAAACTAATTATCCTAATTTGTCTGATATACAGAAAGTCCTACATACAGATACCTGAAATGTCAAAAAGAGTACAAAAGTATCCACAGCAGGGAAAAAAAATCCCCTCTGTATCCCATTACCATATTGGCTTTGGTGCCCTTTCCCCCCAACACATACACCTGAATGTGTGCAGGTGTGTGTAAACCCACAAGGGTTGAGGAGACAGGAGCAAACTCTTTGGGGCGGGGGGGCGAAGAACTTAGAGAAGGATTTAAAGGAAATTTTTTCCATCTAATTTTCTGGTCTTTATTCCCTTATTAGCTTTTGACTTATAACTATTCATAGTATCTATTTATTAATTTACACTCCATCTCAATTCCAAAAGGATATGAGGTGGTATTTTATCACATACAGTATTAAAAGACATGTAATTGAAATCTTCAATTAATCCCAAAAATGTCATGTAGTTTAAAGAGCACCGTACTAGAAGCCAACAGACACAGGGTCCAACTCCAGCTCTTTACCCAACCAATTATTAGATATCAGAGCACACACTTGCTTATTTGTAAAATGATGTCAATGGTCTAGACAACTGCTAATCATGAAATGTTATGGAAATGTCTATTTCTAGAACCAGGATTTTATAGACACTATTGTCAGGAACACTAAGAACTCTTGAGTGGAAGTGGGTTTCTTCACCATAGGACATCTAAAAAGCATTAGGATTCTCTGTTGCCTACTCAACAGCCTTCTGCATTCTCTCTTCCCTAATAGCATAACCAATCTTCTCTGCACAAAGAGTGAACATGAATAAATTAGAAGAGCATCTAAAACTTAAATGTTCAATAAATGTCATTTGTTAATTAACTGCAATCACATAGTTGTTGAAATTCTAAAGCATGTTCCGAAGTACCATAGGGTTCCAAAGAAGACCTGGAAAGTCCCTGAACTGGGTGACTTTAAAGTCCAAGGAGGCTCTGTGAATACCATTCTTTGCTGTTCTACCTACTGTTTGTTCTACCAAGTCCCTTCTTTTAAATAGATTTTTAGGTTAGCAATCTCTAGGCTATATAGTAGGAAGCACTGGCCAATTTCAGAAACAGAATCTTAAAATGTTAGTCCAAACTAGAAAGTCATTCAGCATCAGGACTTACTCATTTAGTATTACATTAGAAAATCCACTGTTGGGGAGGTGGGGCACCTGGATGGCTCAGTCAGTTAAGCATCTGACTTTGGTTCAGATCATGTTCTCAGGGTCCTGGGATCCAGCCCCTTGTCGGGCTTCCTGCTGAGCAGGGAGTCTGCTTCTCCCTCTTCTTCTGCCCCTACCCTAGCTTGTGTACTCTCTCCCCCTTTCTCTCTCTCTCTCAAATAAATAAATAGAATCTGGAAAAAAAGAAAAAAAGAAAAGAAATCCATTGGGAAAATAAATAGTAAGAAATAATTTAAATGAATGAAATTGGAATTATGTAGATGGCCAAATGATTTGAAACTCCTCCTAATAAATATAAAATAAATTAAAATATATACCCCATTAGCTTATAGGGTATATGACTGAAGATTTTTAGGTCAGCAGAAGATTTCTTCAATTCATCTTTGTAACTCATCGTTGCTGAATGAAGTATTAAGAAATTAATTTATTGTATACCTATTGTACTATCTTGAAGATGTGCACCAGGCTTTACAAATACGGTCATATTTGAGCTTGAATTTAAAAGGTGCATACAATTTCCACCAAGTAAAAAAGAGGCAAAGAGAGGGTCAAAGTGAAGAAGATAGTACCTCCCCAAGCACAGAAGCTTTGAAAAGCAGCAAATTTGGGGAATGGCAAGTGGTTCTTGGTGCCTGTAGGTTGATGACCTGTGGAAGAGTGGCCGGTAATAAAGGTGGGCGGAGAGGAAGGAGGGATCCCATGCCGAGCCTGTAAATATGAACTTCTGGCATAGTCTGTGCATAAGTATTTCATCTTGGAAGAAAAAAAAGAGGGGGCAATCTCTGTATGCATATAGGGAATGTTGTTGCCTTTTAACAGAATATTATCTTATGTTGGACAATGATAGAAAAATTATACTGGATATCGAGGATATTTTTATTTCAGATATCAATACAATACAAATTTTTGGTGATTTAATATGACCTAATCATAAAAATGTGTTGATTCCTCTTATTTGTTAAATGGTATCTTGATAAGAGAGATAAGCATGTGAGCTGATGATTACATTCCTCATCTTCTTGAATGGGCCTCAACAATTTGACAAACCAGGAGAAGAAGGCCTGTGTGTCTGCCCTACCAGCCTACTCCGATGAGCCCCAGGAGAAGCAGAACCAGTTCCAACAGCCTTGGGAGCTGAATGGGGCGCTGAAGTGAAGAGCTGGGGCTCTGATGTTTGGCATTTTATCCACACACCGCTACGGTGAATCACTGGGACACAAATGTTACTTCCCCTCTAGCCACCCACCCCCTTCACCTAAGCAGGATCTGAGACTGGGTCTGACAGCATGGCCAGGACCCTTGTCGCTGTGGCCAGGCCTATCCCTCCAACCCCAACTGACACCTGCCCCATCTACGACCACACCCTTCCCCGAGGGCAACACAAGGAAAGGAGAAGGGAACACAGGGACAGGAAAGCAGGCCGGTTGCTTCCTTCTCCACTTTCTCTGAGAAACTTGACAAATGTTTTCCCTTCTTTGCTTTTAAAGTTCCAGAAATGAAAAGTATTCAATCTGTTGGAACCATAAGGGGGGGATACGGAATGATATTTTTTCAGCATACCTCCCTGCCTAGATTCCTCCCGCTAATTCCAAGGAACCATCTGCATCAATCTGCTAATGAGTTTGGACATGGCTCTCCGAGCACTAGGAAGCCATTGCAAGTTGTTACGCAGGGAGTTATATAATCAGATTTGTGATTTAGCAAGGCAGCTCTGGCAGAAGCTGGGATTGGAGAAAGCAGGCCCTGTGAAGGGAGAGGTCAGCTTGAGGCCTCTGTGATCGTATGAGTGATGATCAAGCTCCGTCCTGCAGCAGTGGTCATGAAGGCGGAAGGAAGTGAGGCTGGCCAGCAGGAAAGAGGAAGAAGTGAAGGTGATGCCTGGGCTTCAGGCGCCAGGGCTGGAAGGCAACACTGACCATGCAGTCAGGAAGCTTAGCTAATCTCATCACCTTATTCCATAGTACCATCCACAGGGACACCCATCTGAAGCTCAAGTAAGCCCTTTCAGGATTTAGATACATATTCATAAAATACGACCCAGAAAAAGCCTATCAACTTATTTTTTTACTACCAACAGATGGGAGGCAGCACAGAAAAGTGGTTCCTGAGACTGGAGTCAGAAAGGGTTCAAATCCTGGCTTTGTCATCTAATCATTATATGATTTTGGATAAATTACTTAAGTACTATGTGCCTGGGTCCTCGCCCCTTAAGTGAGATGAGTAACAGAACCTAGACTAAGTATCCTGAGGCTTAAATGGGTTGTCATGGGACACCTGGGTGACTCAGTCAGTTAAGCATCTGCCTTCGGCTCAGGTCAGGATCCTGGGGTCTGGAATCATTGATTCTGGGATCCTGGGATCCAGCCCCCCATGGGTTCCCCTCTCAGTGGGGAGTTTGCTTCTCCCTATGCCTCTACCCTTCCCCCAACTCATGTGCGTGCACGCATGCTTTTTCTCTCTCCCTGAAATAAATGAAATCTTTAAAACAATCCTTAAAAAAAAATGAGCTGCCATGAGCAAAGGATTGAGAACACTTGCTGCACTGCTTTGAGCTCAGTGCCTGACATGTAGTCCCCACTTAATAAAGATTTTCTCTCTCAACAAAAATTAGTACTAAAGAAGTAAAAAATTCACTTTCAAGAAAAAGAACTTCAGCTACTTTTCTCCCTGATTTCAACATTATATTGCTCAGACAGGTCAACAAAAAAAGCCAAGAAGTCTTAAGAAAAACAAACTGCACCCCACCCACCCTCCACCAAAAAAAAGCTCCTAAGGGAAGACAGAAACAAATTCCCCAGCCCAGGCTACTCTAGGGTTCAGCCTTTTGAAGACCACACAGTGCTTGCTTATAAATAGAATATTGAAACAAGCGAGAGCAATTTTCTCCTTTCGTCTTTCCTTATTGCCTAATTTCCCTCCCAAACTATTTGCATAATGGATAAAAAGGCATCTATTATGCAAATGAATGATGGGGAGGTGAGGTTGCTGTAGCCACAAACCTCCGCTGTGGATTGAGCAAAGTTGCCACGGAGCCCTGGGCTGTCCACAGGCATTCCACAACACTGCCTCACTAGCTGGGTGTCCAAAGGGTAGAGGAACATCATGAAGATTAGAGGTCATAAATTCCACTTGGTTTATATAAAAGCGGTACTAACAGATGCTTTCCAGAAGATTAGTACCAAATACGGATATTCAGTATTGTGGTCTGTAAAATAAACTTTCCAGTCAACATTTTGTTTCAGATGGAAAAAAACAGCACTCTGCAGGACTTCTGTGATTTTAAGCAGATACTCTGCTTTGCAAGGGAAAGATTCTCCTTGCAGAGCAGTAAAAGGCTCTGTTCTTCTACCTGGAGAATTAACCTATATAACAGGTGCTCAGAGCAGTCTCAAAACATATGCATACCTTCAACAGGAATAAAAAATTTGTTCTAAGTACCAAAATGTTAGTGGATTTTCAGAAGCTTCATGCTGTGAAACTGACCTAAATTTATCTCTAAGAGGTATCACCAAAAACTGACATTGGTCTTGGACATATAAATTCCCTGAAACTTTGAAGAATGTTTATTTTTCTCCCAATGTCTTCAAAACAAAAACAAAGAATTCTGAACAAAATTACTGGGTGGGTTGTTCTTGTTTGAATAAATCAGTAGGTTAGAATTTAGAGACTAACTTCAAAATGTTTTCCCCGAAATCTAAGATATATAGTTTGAGGAGAAAAAGAAGGTTGGCTGAAACAGAAAGTGACCTTTATTTCTAGTCTGAATTCCTTGATAACCATTGGCTTTTGCCAAAAGACATTTTTCAGAGACTTTTTTTTAAAGTGATTCTCACATGCTACAGATGAACTTCATCACTTACAGAGCAGCCTGCGCGGTAGGATATTTCAAGAGCACGCAATTCATATCCACCCGCCATTCGGAAAAAAAAACACATCCCCTTGCCTGAGCATCTGCAACTACAAAGAGCTATGTAAAAATAATTTAAAGGAAAGATAAACCAGATTTTTAGAGAAATATACTAAAAGGATAAGTCATCTGGTAGAAGCCACTCATAATCAGCAAGATGATATATTTCAACCAGGTGAAGAACGTATCAGTGGAAATATACATACCTAATTTCAGAGCAGAAGGGGTTACTTCAATTTCCCCACCAATTGGTTTAAACGCAGCCAACTGGGCAGCCACTTCCGTCTCAAAGGCATCTGGGCTCTGCCGACCTGCAGGGTTTCCACTGGGGCTCTCGATCTTGTGTAGTGGTTCTTGTTCATCAAACACAGCAATCAGCTATAAACAAATCCAACAACACTAATTACTTTGAATGGCATGCATAGCACACAACACTTTTTCTAGCTGATTGTGATCTTTCTTTGATTTTAAGGAAAACAGCCTCTCAAAACTTGTAACTGGAATGTTACTGTACCACAGCTCTCAATTCAATATTATGTCTAAAAGGACCGTGGCAGGACTTCCTTAATGCTTTGTCTGTTCTTGAAATAAAGAACCGACTTTGGCTAACTCTCTTGAAGGAAGGAAATGGCTGCTCCTCATCTCACCACCTTTTCCAATATGCCAAAAAGAACTTCAGGGTTTTTTTTTTGTTTTTGTTTTGTGTGTGTGTGTTTTAAGAGGGCTTCCAGAAATAAAAGCTAAACAATAGATCTACAGGGTAAAAGATAACGTTCTAGTCTCAGAGAGCTAAGAAATTATGAAAACCAGAATTATAGCTGTCCTTTAAGACATGATTACAACAAATAAATGTGCATATTTCCATACAATGTGTTCACTTTGTGCATACAGATATCCCTTTGTCATACACGCTTTAATTTTGTTCTCTTCCTTCATGACGTTATGTTGACTGGTTTAAGTCCAATGAACGTCAAGTTCAATGAGACTACAGATCCGCACTTTTAACCAAATTATTCCCATCTTCATCTCAGTTTTGTTTCATATGAGAACGGTTTCTTGTCATTAATATAAAAACATTTAATTGCCCATTTCCAAGTCATTTTTCATAAAGGGCAAGATGTCATAAAATATTCATTGCAGGAACACTGCTGTACAAACAGCGAGGAGAGTCGTGCGGAAACAGACGGATGCATGCTGCTCATCTGGTGATGTGGAGAAGTCCAAGTGTCCGTCTGTGTAGCAGGCGGTGAGGGGAGGCTACTTAATAAAAGACAGTGTGTGCAAATCTGAAACCTGCTAGCAAGCCTTTAGTAATTTTTCATTCATTAAATAAAACAAACCTACTTGTGTTTCAAACATTTATTCAGGAAAGACACTCAAAGGCCCATTCATAAGGGAACCTTGTTAGCAATAGTATTAATAACACGAATGCAGGAGTAATCAATCAAAACATCATAAATTCCAAGTTCAGTCTTTCAAAAGAAATGAATACAATTAGGGATATGCAAATTGACTATTCAAAAATAATTTTCATAATTGACTACTCATTTCCAGTATGGAGACTTCTTTAATTGGAAAATCCAACAATCCTCTTACCACAGGAAAGAAATGCTACTCCCAAGGCATTATTTTTAATTCCTGAAATTAAGCACATACATTTTCTATTTTTAATTGACAGCACTGATGAACTGATTTGAGGGAAGGCTTAAATAGATTAATAATGAAAGATTATTCTAGTATGAAAATAATCAGTAGATCTGTATCTTTCTAATCATCTGGTCAGAGTGAATAGTTTAACACTTTAAATCTTGAGAAGGAAAATAAAATCAATTTTTAAAATGTGCTGGAAGTGTTATTTTCATCACCATTTTTGTGACATGATTATAATTCCAGTTTTGCATATTAGTGAATTCTAACACATCTTAGGAACATTTATTTTAATTGCCAATCGACAAGGCAAAGTGGCTTATTATACTGGATCTAGGAATACTTTTGTGCAAGTTAAAACTAGTACGCTACTTTTTCTCTTGCTACATCCTTAACTGCTATAGTATATGTCCTGCGCCTCAAATGCTGGGAAAAAGAAGAAAAAAACAGAACAGCAATCTAAAGCATAATTCAGAATCTTAAAACTGAAAATTCATAAATCATTTCTTATATCTGTTATATAGCCCTTCCTCCTTAAGATACTTTGCTGTTTTCCATACTATCATATCCACACAAGTTTACAGCATATGCAATAACAATGGCACACCTATTTAACAAATGAGAGAAAACAACAGTTCAGAGACTTTGTTTCCCAAAAGGATAGACTAAATAGTAATTGGTACAAGAATCTAGTCTTTTTAAATTTTCCACCCAGGGTTTCAGACCACAGTGTGACTCTTTTCCAAAAAGAAACTGTAAAAAGACAGGCTATGTTGTCAAATATGCATGGTTTGTCCATTAGGATATTATGTCCTAAAGAATATGATAGACATGGGAAAGGTAATACATGACTTCACACAGATGATAAGAAGAGATGGAGCAGCCCGAATCTCACAGTCTGTCTCCCAATCCCATGATTGACAGGTATGATCTCTGAGAGTCTACTCCGGATGTGCAGACAAATGAATGAATGAATGAGTCTCTATTCCTGGAACAAAGAGGTTCAGTTTCTGAATCTGTGGTCCCCAAACAGAGTCATTGGCTCTATTGGTGTTGGTCCAAAGCAAGTCTCCATGCCCTCTTCATCTCAACATCCACAACATGCACAGAACCTACCCTCGCTTCAACGTCAACAATTGATTTAAACTATACACACTGCAGGTGCTTATGAGCTAGATTTCTTGACTCATCAGAACATCTACATTCCTGGGTAACAGAGTTCTCAGCAGACAGTGTTACAGAGATGCATTAACATCAAACCACTCTCTAGTCCCTTCCACAGAAGGCATGTGATTTCTGAAGTGTCTGGTGCAGGAAAATGGCCTCCCCTCCCTGACCTTAAACCCATTACAAATTACCTTTCCCAAAGAGATGAGATGGACATGAAAGAAGGAATTCTATTTAAAGTTTTCTGTTGTTAAGGCCTCACCTAGACTAAACTTCTAAGGCATATGGAAGATTTTTCACTGACATCATATGGACTATAGTAACCTAAACGCTACGCAAAATGCAAACAGGCAATATTTCATTTGCATGCCTTCCTCTTCTGCTGTCTTATCCATCTTCCGGTGACCCTTCTGTTCGCCTTCTGTAATATCGGTATTTTCATGTCACCCAGCACAACACCGACATTTCCCAAAGACCCCATAATCCAAGATCTTTTCACACAGCCATTATTCCCAATCAAAACTTCTGTCCACACAGACGTCTGTCAGTATTTCGACATCTTATTCCCAGAGAAACACAGGAAGGTTACTCCACAAATATGCTATTCATTCTTCCACTCAGAAATAAAACTGAAGAACAAAAAAGCTTTAACAACCTTCTCAGGACCCCTACAGATACCATACCCATTTCTCAACTTTCCTTGAAAGCAAAATCTGACACAGCTATCCACAGAGCAATTTCCAGTCTCTCTGCTCCCACCCCTTGCTGAGACCACACTAGTCAGGCTCTTGCTCCTCTGCTCCCTGGAAACTGTTCTTATCAAGGTCAAAAACAATCTTCAGGTAGCTAAATCCCCCACTTATCTGGCTTGATTTTAGGACACAGTCAATCACTACCCTCTTCCTTAAATTATTTTCTTCACTTGCCTTCCTGGACATCTTCAGTTCTCTGGACCCTCCATTAAATTTCCTTTTATTTATCCTTCTCATCTCTAAAAATGTGAAATATGTCTAAATGTTTTTTGGACACCTCATTTGTCTCATGTCATCGATGTAAGTATATGCTGATAAAATCCAAACTTAAATCTTCAACCCCGAGCTGTTTCTTGAACTCCAGGATCATACAGTCTGCTGTCTAACATAACATGTCAAAAACTGAAAAACTGACCTTCCAAAGCTCTTTCCATAATCTTTTTACGTCCCAATTAACGACACTCCATTCTTACAGTTGCTCAGGATAAAAACCTCCTATTAATCCTTGATGACCTTTTCCCTGCCTTCTTCCCTCTGTCATACACCCAACACACAATCAATTTGTCAGAAATCTCAAAATATAGTCAGAGTTTAACTGCTTCTCAACCCTCCATTCACCACTTTGCACCCCATTCCCAGTCTCTCCATGGTTTATGGCAACAATTTCCTGTCTGGTCTCGTTGTTTCTGCCCATGCTCCCTTTCAATCTGTTCTCAACACAGCAGCCGGAGTGACCCTACCAAAACACGAGGCAGGTCACGTCCCTCCTCTGATCATTTGTGTCCCCATGTCACAGTGAAGCTGAGTTCCTTGCAATGGACTATCTGGTCACGGGCTCCCTGTGAAATGTCTGACCTCATGTTCTGAGTACATTCTCCCCTGTTCTCGGGATTCTATCCAGCTATGATTTCTTCTTCTCTGTCTTTGACTCAATGTCTTTGCATTGGCTGTCCCCTTCGCCTGAAGCAGTCTTCCCCAAGCACCTACATAGTTTATTTCTCTATCCTTCTCATCTTTACTCAAACCACCACACTATCTGCATTGCAACATCACCGACACTTCCCATTTTCTCTTCCTTTTTCTCTGTAACATTTATCACCTTCTCAATGTTTCATCTTTTCTTGTGTGTGTTAGTTATTGCCTGTCTTCTCACTGAACCAGAATATAAGCTCCAAGAAAACCAGTGATTTTTGTCTTTTTTGTTGTATCCCTGTCACCTAGAAAGGTAAGTATACACAGTAGGCACTGAACTTATATTTGTTGGAATAAAATGAGTAAAATGAGGCAAGAACACATACTAACTGCTAAGATAGCAATAAGACAAAAGATATCTGGATTTTTTTCATGTGTTTTTAGAATCCACATTCAAATTATTACTTTTTCTTCGAAATGAATGAGCACATGAATGAAAACATGTACAATGAATACATAGTTGTGAGATCCTTCAAGTGTCATTATCATTATGGCTGTTATTTCGGTTTTGTTATTACAGGGGAGAAATTCCTCATTTTTCTTTTCAACGCTGGGAGAAATTGCTTCTACCACATCAAGCTCCAAAAAACAGAGATTATGTGCATTCTCTTCTCTTTTTCAGGCTCAACTTTGAAAGGGGGAATCTGTTTCTTTGGTCTCTGCAGGAGCAGGGGCGCCGCACGAGGGGTGCACTGCAGATGGAGAGGGAGGCGAGGTTAGCAGCCTGGTACCAGGCACTCCCTTGCCCACTTTCCTCCAAGATGCCACTTGGATGTACCTGGTATCAAGCTTCTAGATGTGTGCCCCAACGTAGCTGGAGAACAATGCAAAAAATAGACCTCCAGGGTAACGGGGACCTCACCTGAGTTGGCATACCATAAGCTCACAGCTGAAGGTTTCCCCAGCTTTTAAAATTCATGCCTTATATTTTGTATTCTACCAGCTTTCTGTGCTTGTTTTAATACATATTTTAATCTTAATTACTGGATTACTAGATTAATATTAATTAATTAAAATAGATTTGATCTTAATTAATAGATTAATCTGTATTAATCTTTAATAAAGATTTTTCTCTCTAATTACCAGTAAAATTAAGGCAACAGGAAGAGGTACAATGTTTATCCATGTGTTTCATACCTCTGTGAGGTCGAGGTGGAGTGTAATTCTCAGGAACACACCTATCCTCTAAATAGGATTTAGGAAAACAAGGAAAAAGAAACATATTAATGTACCATGTCCAAACTATATTCAATAACTAGATCTCCATTGTCCATGCAGATGGTGTTTCCAATTCAAAGATCAGGCACTGGCTTCAGTAAGTGGGAGTATCCCATGCCCGCTGCTGAGAGTATATGGAAAGAACCTCAGAAATTAAGATTCTCCTAGAAAAAGTATCACCATAAATCTCCCGTTAGAGAATATTTTCCTCTTTTTCTCATGCTCACCTTGTAAAGGTTAAAATAATGAAAAAGTCAACAACTAAAAACCCAAAGATGAAAGGAAACAGAAGAACTTTGGATAATTTACAACATCCATGACACCTGAATAATAGACTTGATCAAAAGAGCCATGTGTTCTCTGCAATTTCACACCATCGATATCTCTTCAAGGACTCAGGCCTGTTTTTATACTCAACCAGCAAGACTATTATGATCAGTATCACTAGTAAAGGTTTGTGTGTGTACGTGTGCGTGCGTGTGCGCGTGCATGTGTTTGTGTGTTGGGGGGTGGTGAGTCAAGTGGAGGTAGAATGTTAATTTCCTTGATAATATCCCTAACATGCCTAAATGCTTAGTACAGAGGCTGGTACACAACCGAAGGTTAAATGTTAATTCTTTTTCCTACCATAGCTAACATTCTCTGGCTTCCAGACTAAATCCCACTTGACTTGTTTATCCATATTCTGCTTTTACTTTGTTGCTTCTCTTTAATCTCTTCATCACAGGATTGACAGAGGAACAGAGAAAGCACCAAGATCAAACACATCAAATAGGTAATTTTTGGTTTTTTTTTGTTATTTTTTCCTTGTTTTTCATCACACAAGAGCACACAACCCTTAGATGCGCGGCACTGCTCTCCCAGCTAGCAATACATGAGTTGTGCTGTCTATTTCCACTGTAACTGGAAACAATTTACCAATGCCTTCAGTTTCTACACTGACAAGTAAATATTTTAATAATAAATGCCACCAAGTGCACTTACGGCAGAGTCCTTCAATATTCATGATGTGGTTTGCTCTGTTATCAACCTGCAGCATTCTGTCACTTTTATAGCTTGAGTTTTTATAATCTGATGCTATTATCTTTAGCCTACATAAAAAATAAAAAAAGGATCCCAGTGCTCATAGAATATAATTTATGAAAGTATATTTTTGTATTAGTAATTACAGTAAGAAATATGTGGCTCTATTTTAATTACATGTCAAGTAAAAAAACTAATGTACTACTAAGAAAAGCTTATTTGCCATATTGAGATCTTTGGGTTAAACTGTTGAGCATATCGCTATTTTTACTGTTTCATCCATATTCCATATTACCAACCACTATCAAATAAAATTAAAAGACAAAGGAAAGAAAACGAGGATCCTACAAAATAAAATTGGAATCATTTGTCTCAAACCTTAATAAACACAATTAAATCTAAGTAAGACTGTGAAATTACAACAATTTCACAAGTAGAGGAAAACACATTATCACCTTTGGGAAGAGAGTGAAACACTGCAGAATTTCATTTAAATGTATGCGTCTGCTTGTAACTAAATAACAACTGGCTATGTGAGTTAATTTTATGCCACTTTAAACAAAGGTTTGAAAATAGGTGATCTTCCTTCATAGGATTTTGACAGCTAGCTAAAAGCATTTAATCCAGATTTTCAAATTAGCCTGCTCACATTAACATCTTCATCAGATTCAAGCATCAGATCTAGCATTCTTGGAGCAAGCATGTAACGGCTCTGATTCTCACAAAGTTCAATCGACATTCAGTAAATGAGATAAACCGATTTTCATTACCTCTCCACATTGAAGATCTGTAATAGGGACCTATATAAACTTTACAACGTTAAGCTTCATTTTATTTTTTTTTATTTTTTTAAAAAGATTTTATTTATTTGACAGCGAGAAACACAGTGAGAGAGGGAACACAAGCAGGGGGAGTGAGAGAGGGAGAAGCAGGCTTCCCGCTGAGCAGGGAGCCCAATGTGGGACTCGATCCCGGGTCTCCAGGATCATGACCTGAGCCGAAGGCAGTCGCTTAACCAACTGAGCCACCCAGGCGCCCCAAGCTTCATTTTAAAGAAAATAACATAATTTAATCAACTATACTAAGAACTCTATTTATTCTCATCACTTTTTAAAGAGACAACTGGCTACATTGCCTATGATGTCAAAAAAAAAAAAAAAGTGCCCGTTAAAAAAATAATAATAGTTTGGCTAAAACCACATTTACCTCCTTTAATTATACAGTAACTCACTAAGAAGCCAGATATGCATTAAACACATTTATACTGAATCATATTTTTCCTGGGACTGACTTAAGTTCGAGAGACTCCTGGGTCTGTTTTTGTTGCATTCTTGACTTTCCTTAGTAGTCACAGCTCAGCATTTATGAAAGAACGTTCACAAGTGACACCTAATATACACGAGGCAAGCCTGGAGCCACTTTCCTCTGTGCCCTTCACCATCCATAGCAGTGGTCATGCAGAAGGCCCCACAGAGGTCAGGTGGCACACTACCAAGCCCTATTCCTAAAGGGCCCTTGGGGGCAGCAATGGGATAAGCACACAGGAAAAGAAGCTAGAAGAAGCATTCCGAGGTAACGTGGGTGTCAGAGATTATAAGAACTCAATATATCTGGCTTTGTTCATAATACTATTTCCACTATCTCTGAATCACACAGATTAAAAATGATGGACATACAAGAAAGTGAAAGATCCTAAGGATGAACCAGTTGAGGAATTTTCCAAAAGGATGCCAAGCCACTGGGTGGCTTTGCTTTCCATTTACTCAGTATATCACTGCACGTTCCTCAGTTTTATCCATCTGCAAGGGCTTCGAAGGTCTTAGCAGAGTGTACCTTATTGGAAATGAAGGTAATCTTTTAAAATGCATGGACACAGGTACAGACAAATGGCTTTTTCTTCAAATTATTAACTAAATCACACACAGCTAGCTTGTATTTTTGGAAGAGTGTTCTTTTTTAAGGGAGTGCATCTGACACTATGAAACATAAAATAGCACAGGGAAAAATAGTTTTTAAATTACAAAGCATATATACGTTGACCAGGTCGTATGATGCATCTAAGTACTATTTCACTGGCTCAGTGTTATTCTCCTTACTTCCCTCCAGTTTCTATTCTCTATCCAAATCAAAGCTGTAATCATCTCAGAACCACTCCTTCGGTAATTTCTTGGCCAAGACCCAGCTCTGCCACAGCCATTCATGAAGGCAGTAACTTCCTGAAGTCTAAGGTTGATTCTTCCCTGCAGGGACTACTACATTACAACAAAATGCCTCAGTGCCTCTGGTCAGGTCCTCACATCTCCACTGCAAAGGTCTCAACCTGCTTCTGGCTTCCAGGCCAGGTCTGGAATGTATACCCTCCACGCCACTGCTGAGGTGGGCTTTCCCTCACACAATCTGGCATGGTCTTGCTCCAACTTCAAATTCTTTATTATATATTACCATGGCTTCCAAAATGTAGTTCAAGTCCCCCATATGAGGTCTTCTGTCAGGCTCCCTGGTGTTCCCATGGAACTGTCTATGTCTCTATCGTTACCTGTCACACAGCTCAAAGATCATGATTTATTTGCCTTTATGGCTAAGCTACTTGGAAAACAAAACAAAACAATACAAAACAAAACAAAAAACCCTGTAAGCTACTGAATCGCATAACTAAAAAAAACATGAGTCACATAACTAAAAAATGCTTTTAACAAATAATTACACAGTCCTCATTATGTGCTAGGCACTGCTGTAAGTGCTCGCATATTTCATTTCATACTCATAAGAAACCTTATTAGAAAAACAGTATTAGCCCCACATTAAAAGGGCAGAGTTTATTGGGTTTTTTTCAAAGATCGTAAGTAATCTCTACACCCAATGTGAGCCCAGTTCAAATTCATGCCCCTGAGATCAAGAGTTGCAGGCTCTACCGCCTGAGCCAGCCAAATGCCCCTTCAAGTACAACCTGACTTTATATTCCAAGCTCTACTGGGTACTTGACACAGGGAAAAGGGTGAGCTTAATGAGTGATTTAAAGTTCTCTGCTACACCCCAGAGGAAAAGCAAAGGCCTCTGTTATGTGAATGTCTACACATTTAAGGTGGACACCATCTCCCCAAGTCCTGATTTTTCCATCCAATTAGGAATAAAGGTAACCTCCCTTATCATGCACACTCCTCCAGAGGACAGAATAGCTTCTGCCCATCCTTGAGGCTCAATGTAAAATTACATTTTACAATTTTTCCATCGAAAATCTACTTTGTGTATTATGATCCCAACCCCTTTTGCTGGTGGACTACAGTTAAGTACTTGGTTTTCTTCCAAAGGAAGCCTTCTGAAATTATAAAACTAATTTGTGCATTAACATCCTTAGTTTTGAAACAAACACGCCTGTACAATGCGCTCCACTACATCTGACGCTTCAAGGAACCCCGCTTATTTGTACTAATGACTGCAATCCAGGGTGTGTTGCTTAATTTTGTGGATTAATGAGTAAGCAATCAAACGTGATTTTAAGTCATGAATATAACAAACATACTATTCATTTATTTTGACAAGTATTTGAATTTATGAGACTTGGCTACAAATAGAACAGTCTATTTGGTAAAGAGAAAAAAAAAAAAAAAACTTTTCTGCATTTAAGACAACCCAACAGCTCTCAGATAATAAACCTCTGTAGGGAATGATGACAAAGCCACCACCTTCTAAAGACAGATAAAGAATTGATAAGTTGATAGAAAAAGCAATGAGACCTTACTAGATCATGAGGAGTTTCAGAGAGAATGTCTGTTGCATACACTTGGGCAGTACGCTCTACCTTTGTACATAGAGCCTTCTAGCTAAAATAGGGCCGTGCTGGCCTGAGGTAGGTGTCCCCTCAACTATCACCCTGGTAGCCTGAAACACAAGTTCCAACAGCTTCACATGTCCCTGAAGTGGCCTGAGATCCCACAAGGTAAAGAGATGAGTGGGACAACAAATACGAGGAAGTTTTCAACTCCCTGCAAATTAGCTGGTGATTAATTGGTACTACATTTCATCGGACTGGTAAGGGAACGGACTCCTTAGCAAATTGGCCTGAGCACCGGCGGATTGACCTCACGACAGGTCCAATGATGTTCCACTTTCTCCAGCATTTTGTGACAGCTGAGCCACTGGTGGAGACTACGCAAAGGTCAGTGTGCAGCCTGATTGAGGGCTGAGGAGGCCCTGCTCTTAAATATTCCATTTAGACTCAGAGCTTCCTTGTCATGGATGACAAGGCCTTGAAGCCGATATTCAAAAAAAAAATAAAAAAATTAACACTGCAGTTGCAGGTGGGTTTAGCTGCTGAACTCCTTCCCTCTGAGTGGTAGAGCTAACCTTTTCCTTTAGCTTCTAATTGCCCTGTATCTCCTTAACTAGTGATAATGTGGCTAACCCTGCTGGGATGGGTGTTGACTTTGGGAGCATCTAAATGTCAAGATTTGTAATTATGATTCTGGGTGTATTAACTCACATACAATGATGCCTCACTAATTGGGGCCTGAAGACAAGAAGTCTGGGGTCCTTGGTCCTTGCTCCCAGATCACAGTCATAGGAGGTATGCTACCTCTTCTGGAAGTACTTGCATTTAGGTCTAGTCTCCCACTGTAGAAAGATGGTCTTTAAGAGGCCATAGCAAATTTGTCTACTTCACATAAAAGGCCTTCTTCCTAAAGCATCTTAGGCATAAAAACTATGATTTATTTATAAATCAAGAAATGAAACACGTTGACCATACTTATGGCTAAATAAATAAATAAATAAATAAATAAATAAATAAATAAAAGGGAACACAAGTTTTGAAATTATAATTGGACCCAAAAATCCAGGTTGTGAAGACCATCGGCAAGCCTGGGTTTCAAAAGCCAGTCTTTGCACTAATACTCTCAAACCCAGTGGCCACTTTTGCACCTTGCTACTCTAGGCTTTTATGTTTTTCAGGTAAAAAAGTGTGGAGGCAATAATAGGGATTGGGATCACAATCTCCCCCAGTTCTCTCTGGCATGTTGTGTATGTGGTGTGTGAGGATGTGTGTGTGATGGGGAGAGAAAACTTCAAACTTCAAAAAGATGTCATTACAGAGACTTCTGAGAACATGCAGTAGAAAAGAAGACCTACAAGATCATCTAAAATTCCCCCCAAACCCTGTTGCAATGTTGGTGTTTTGGGTCCAATCTTCTCTTCTGTGTATCTACATATATATCTCAACATTACTTGACATACTGCATAACACACGAATTTCTGATATTTTCACTTAGGATTTTCTTGTGTGCAATTTTCTCTAATTTTAATCTGCAAAAATAAAGAAAACTCATGACTGAATAATATTTCATAACATAATTAGTCATATCATAAATAATTTAGCCATTCTGCCATTTGGGACACATGAAAATGAAGGTTATCTGTGCAAAGTAGTATCATTTTTTTCAATCATTGCTAATTCTGCAGATAATATCATAGTCTCCTAAAAATATTATATTCTCCTTTTTAAAGGTCAATTATTTGATTACTAGTGATATCAAAAATTCCATATGCAATTTTTATTTCTTCAGTGCATAGTCTGTTCATGTCCTTTACCCTTCTGTCCCATTTTGCTTTTAGTCTTTCTTACAGCATGCATAAGCTCTTTTTATTTTAAGTACATTGTCCTTTTTATCTTTGCAAAGATAAAAATTTTTTTTGTTTGTTTATGGTGTAAAATTTTTCATTGCATGGTATTCCATTCATTTAAAATTCTCTATTTAATCTTCAAAGGGCCCTTATAAATAGGTACTCACCTGGAACTGGTAATACTTTATGATGGGCAAGTAGTAAAACAATGTTGGTTTCATTTAATTTACTACTTTGCTAGTCCCATAAGACAGAGCAGGTGGGAAATATTTAGATTGATAGGCATTTGGTTTTTAAATCATACATTCATATTCTAAAAAAATACAGATGAATACAGGTATTATAATAAAGCAAATACAAATAAAATTTTAATATTTCACTGATTTCATAATCCAAGTATCTAACTCACTATTTTCTGCAAATTCCAATCAATTCATTATTAAAATGAAAAAAATATGTTCCTACAATTTGTTTCAAAAAATTTTCAAGTGTTTAAAGACTTTAAGATGCCCTCATTTTTTTTGTTCCCCAGACAAGACCAACTTTTCATGTTATTTCTTAATGTTTCTTCTATATCCCCTACTATCCTGTCATGAATCATATCTGTTCTTTCCTGTAAACTCTCCTGGCAACTTGTATTGCCAAGGATTAAAAACTTCAGAAAGGGCCCAACTACTGGGAGTGATGGGTAAAAACTCTATGTGTGTCCTTAACTCTTAACTAAGTCTTTTCATTTATTTAACAGCATGGTTCTCAGCCAATCTACCATCCCAATGACTACTGAGTTTCTAGCCACACTCCTCTATCTTACCAAAATGATTCTGCTTATGTTCTATCCTCCAACCTGCTCTGCTAGTTAATCATACTTCCGTGTAAATCTCAGTTACCGACATTGATTTCATCCACAACATGTAAGGAACCTATCTTTCAGAGAGCTAATCTAGTAAATAACTATGTAACGGTCTGTTTATAAATACATAAAATCAACTCAAAGAAATACACCCAGGGCAATATTTAATTCACTATACAAGCAGGCAAAAGAAGTGGTATGTCAATATGATAGTAAAGAAAGTCAGGAAAATGGCATCAGAGATGAACATGCTAGCAACGCCATTTTCAGTTTTATCCAGTCTAAGAGGCCTACTGCATTTAGGAACAAACCTGAAGCTCCATTAACAGGGTTAGATGTTTACTGCTAAATGGGTGACCTGTGGGGATTATAGTGTAGTATCATTAGATTCATTAATCTAGGACCAGGTACATAACTTCTGAGGCCCAGTGCAAAATGAAACGGTAGAGCCCTTTTTCAAAGGTAAAAATTGCAAGATGGTGACAGCAGAGTTCTGAACCAAACATGGGGCCTTCATGAGTGTGAAAACTGGAGCGACTGTACAAGTCACATGCCCTGCTAGAATCATGTGACTTCCTGAACTCATTCTGTTCTCATGTTCCCCAAGTAATCTGATTGTGACTTGACTTCCCACATTAATCTCTCAACAGGGAAAAGATAGGTTGGCTAGCAGATATTCAATATCTAATCCCCTTGGCAGATATTCTACATCTGCTTATAGTCCTGGTGAACTTTATTAGCTGGAATCAGAATCCCTGGGGCAAATTAATCCGTAGCAGTGAGAAGGCACAGTTTGTGGACCTACAGTGCTCAAACCCTGTATTGTGGTTAAAAACTAGTTTCACATACTAGAGAGATCTCTTCTGTAAATTCCCTAATCTTTGAGGACCCTCTGATTTGAATTTGTACCTAATTTATTCACTGAAATCATAGTACTGGCATAGAAGATAGCTTAAATCAAAGGAAAATGCTGGGTTGGTTGTTTTGTTTTGTGTTTTTTTTTCACTGAAATGCAAAAGAATACTATAATTGTGTAATATGATAAATATTGCTACAACGATAACCATATTATAATGTATAAATGTGTCAAAGTAGCACACTATACTTAAATTTATACAGTGTTACATGTCAAATTTATTCAATACAAATAAATAATGCAAAATAATTGTAGAATAGGTTATTTTCTCTTGATTCCTAGTCATCTCTCTTTCTAAACAGGGCCTCACAAAACCTTCCACAAGTGCCCTGAGACCAAATCCAGCCTCATGTCTCTCTATTCACTTATCTATGCTCTTCACTGACCCCCAACCCCAACCAACATCATACTCAAGCTTCCCCATCTGCAGTTACTCTTTGCTTTCGTAGAATCCTAGGTAGTAGTGAACCTAGCCTCTGATGCCAGACAGAGTAGACAGAGTTCAAATCTGCCTCAAACCATTTTCTTAAACACTGGGAAGTTACTTAGCTTCTCTAAGACTTAATCGTTTTCTTCATCTATATTATAAATAGAAGAACAGCTAAAATTTACTGAGCACTTACCATGTTTAAGCACATAACATCAGACTGTATTATCTCATTTCTTTCTCATACCACTCCCAGAGGTAGTAACTATTAATATCTCCAAAATTGAAGGCACTGAGAGGTTAGATGGTTTACATGGCCTGTAATTGGATGATTAAGTGATAAAACCAGAATTAGAAGCCAAATTTCAATACTTCTTCATTATTCTGAGCCTTCCTCTTGAGTTGTATTATACTAGATATAACTTAAGAGTGCCTAACCACAAAAAGGTGCTCATTTAATGCTAACCTGTCACTATTATTATAATTATCATCATTATTTTTATTATCGATTGAAAGCCTTATTCATCTTTTCAGACCCAACTCAGTTTGTATCCTGAATAATATCTGGTATTAAGAGACTGTGTTTATCATAAGAATATACACTCTATTCTTTTATTAGAAATGTACAAAGTCAGTTTAAGGAGACCAAGTAACTCTTAACCCATAACATTATTGGACTGAATATTTGACTAAGAAGACAGATATGATTTGCAATACTTAAATAGACTAACGTCCAAAAAAATGTAGACATTTTCAACAGTACATACATACACATGCAAACACAAACACATATATAGTCATTAAATAAAAAGATGCATAATGTTATTAGAAGGCATTTCACCATATCAGGTGATAAGCATGAAAAGAAAAATTAAAAGAAAAACTGGCTGATGAGGAGGGGGAAAGACACTATTAGAACATAACATCCATCTGACATTTTGTACCTAGTTCTATTTATGAGGTATTGATATTAGGATTAGAAGTAATTCCCATTTCTATAGAAGTATAACATAGGCTGTTAATAAAACATAACTCCAAATATAAACCATTATCAAAAATTGCATTTCATAATAGCATCTTTGGATTAAATGGGAGTGAAGGTGACTGTCTTTCACACAGGTTTCACGACTAGAAACGCTGTGCAGCATTTTCTCAGGTACTACTCTTGAAAGCCCGTCCAGTTAATCAACTTTAGCTTAGAAAGTCTCCATTCTTATAATTTATTTTGTTTTTATAGAAAAAAAGACTTGGAAAGGCTCTTGTGAGATGTGGAAAAATACCAAGATCTGTCAAGGATAAACATGTTCTCTTCCCAAAGCCCTTGAAGTCCATGAAAATGGTTTCCAATAATGAATCACCAAAAGAAAAAAAAAACCTGTTTTCATTGGACAAAAATTAATAATTTCTATGAAACAAGAGGACAAATGGAAAGTGGATGCAGGGACCTGATGGAGAACGGCTGGCATGCACTTAGAAAACCCCATCAGGCAAACACTGGAGTACTGGTAAAGAGTCTGCTGAGGCAACCTGACTTTTTAAAAAATATATATGTTTTTTTTAAATGTTCATGTTCACATTCTGTGTGCTGGGGAAAAAACTGTTTAAAACATGTTTGTAACTGGGAGTTTTTGGCAAAGGTGAATCCATTTATCTAGTCAGATCTGAATGGAAGTCTAAAGTAAGTGCGCACAAAGTAACATGCAAATTATTCTCAACTAATGTAGCTAAATGTGACAAATGTGAGTCAAATATCACACATCTCTGTCTTGCTTCTAACTTAAAAGGGAAAAACATCATTTATTTGTAGCTGCCAAACACTATAGTCTCACTAATTTAATAAGCAGGCACCATTTTCTCTACCTCTGAAAATTTATGTTAGTCTTTGGACGGGTTCAGCTGCCTTTTTAAATCTAGTGGTCTGTGACCATAGAGGGTTTTAGCCAAAGGGAAAATGACTCCATAAATCCACAGAGGCTATCTTGCTTTAAATTATAGTTTGAAGGCTTCAAGACTATATGAAAAGACTCTGAGCAAGAAAAATCAACACACACCAACACATATGTATTGAAATTTATCTTATTTTACAATAGAAAGCATTCCCCAAGGTTTAGAAAGCATGCACACATACAGTAAGACATAGATTTGGCAATACCTGTGGAGACTTGCTACCTAATTATCCAGAAATTTGAAGGAAAAGAAAAAAGAAATTTGATCATGCCACATCATGAATCATATTAGTATATGTAGTTTTTTGATTCAAAAATATGATTAGGGTATTTTTGCTCTTGATATTTCAGAAAACAGCAGACATAATCATTATGATATCACTGGAAAGCAGATTATATTGCTTCATGGGGTGGTGTGTCACTTTTCTTTAGAACATGTGTTAGATCCCTTTCCATCAGGAAAGGCTATTTGTAACTTCCCAAATTTAAATGGCAGCTGAAATCCATGGAAAGAATCTTGAGATTATAAGATTAGCCATATATTCTAATAAAATAACTGAGTTGTGGAAAAATTGAATGAATTTCTAAAAATCCCAGAGCAAATGAATGAGGGAAAGAATTTAGCCAAAGCCTAATTTTAACTGGCAGCATAAAAACCTGTTTGCAGACCTATAAGACAGGTACTGAGTTCTAGGCATCACGGTTCCCACCATTCTGAACTGACATATGCTCAACATACTTATTTACTTATTTGCCTGGTTCCTAAAATGGTTTGAGATCTTTACCCTGTGACCCACTAGAATATATAGGTTTCTTTCCACCCTATCCTTCTTCTCTGATTAAAACACAACTAATAAATGAAACTACACTTCAGTCTTCTTGCAAAGACTATACTTATGATCATTTGCAAAATAAATGATGCTCTTTATACACAGAATTCCTTCCTTAAGTCAACTGGTTGGCATCATTGGTAAAATATATATGCAGAACCCTGCCTCTGTGATGATTAATTCTATGGGTCAGCTTGACAAGGCCACAGTGTGCTCAGATACTCAGTTAAATATTATTTCTGTTTGTGTCTATGAGGGTGTTTCTGGATGAGATTAACATTAAAATCAACAGATTGAATAAAGCAGATTGTCCTCCCAAATGTGGCTTGGACTCATTCAATCCATTGATGTCCTGAATAGAACAAAAAGACTGAGTAAGAAATAATTCCCAGTCTCCTATCTTTCTGGGCTGGGACATTGGTGTTCCTTGACCTTCAGACTCCGACTGAAACATCTGCCCTCTTCAGGTCTCAAGACAGCCAACTTTCAGACTGGAATTTATACCATTGATTCCCCTGGTTATCAAGCCTTCAAACATGAACTGGAACCATACACTGGCTTGCCTACATCTACACTTTGCTGTTTAGTCTCCATAATCATATAAACTAATTTCTTATTAAAAATTTCACATATATGTGTATACACACACACACACACCACATGTGCACACAGCTTACTGTTTTTTTCTCTGGGAAACCCTAACACAGCCTCTTCGCTCAGAGGTCAAGCAACCGACAAAATCAGTGCTTTAGAACAGTCTCAGATCCATAAGCAAAAATTACAATTATGTACATTTTTAAGATGGCCAATTATGGAATCTCTAGGATAGAGCTAAAAAAGAAAAAAAAAAAAAAAAAACCCTGGAAGAAATGGAAGACTTCCTGGATTTGAAACAGGGAAAGTAAGGCTAAAATGAAATAGGGCAACACTCAAAAGCAGAGGTAGAAAGGCTGTGTTCATGGTCACCTTCACCGTGCCTCAGTGAGGACAGCGGAAGGTTCAGTAACCTGCGATAGGCATCTTGGCAAAGTGCTTCATCTCCTACATCCAAGGAACACTTCTTGAGTACTTCTAACAGGCCAGGGCCTGTGTTAAAAACTCAGGATATAACCCTCTACCTCAAGAACCTATTAATTCAGCAGTGGAAGTGTAGATGAACATGAAAATCAGTATGAACATGGTGACAATGTGATGAAATGGCCAGGTGAACAGAATGCCACATCAGAAAGAGAGGGGAAGTTTCATTCTGCACATGTTTGCAGGGAAGCTGTTCAAGAAGCAAGCTAAGGAGGGGAGATGACATTTAAGCTGGGCCTTAATTAGCATGATTTCATAGGACTGCAGGATTGGGAAGCACTTCAAAGCCCAAGGAACAACATACACAGTGGGGCAGGATAAGAAATTACAAATTCACTGCAAAATGCCAACCAACGAGCTGGAGGTGTTTGGAGTGGAGGCTAGACCGAAAGGCTAGAGACAGAAAACGAAGGATCTTGAATTCTGTGTCCGCAGGTATATTTCCTAAAACCTGTAGTAGGTTTTATGGCTTATGATGTGTGCTTTTGCTTCTTAGGCCTCCAGTCCTAATAATGAAGAAGGCCACCTTAAATCATTTTCAGAATAAGATTAGATGCAAACAGATAAAGGGGTACATTGTGTACACATCTCCTTCATTGCCCCCAGCCTAGCACATTTCCACTGAAAGATTAAAATACATAGTTTGGATATTCATCATTTGAGTTGCCTGACATACGCAACTACAGACTTCCTGCACCCAGACGGCAGGCATGAGTAAGAGAAGGTCTGTGTGTGGGTGGGTGTGGAGGACAATGGAGTGAAGACAGGTAGGCAGCTACAATTACAACATCACTCCATCAGCAACTGGAAAAGCAGAAGTTTTCAAAATACAGCTTTTCTTTTCTTTTCTAATATTTTATTTATTTATTTGACAGAGAGAGAGATGGTGAGACCAGGAACACAAGCTGGTGTAGTGGGAGAGGGAGAATCAGGCTTTCTGTAAAGCAGAGAGCCCAATATGGGCCTCGATCCTGGGACTCTGGGATCAGGGCCTGAGCTGAAGGCAGAGGCTTAATGACTGAGCCACCCAAGCACCAAAAATTAGAGCTTTTCTAACTTTAGAAAGCTTACTATTGTTTTTAATTGAAAAATAACTATGAAAAATTAACATTAAACAGCTGGATCATAAAAATATAAAATAATAGAATCACTGATTATATAATGGCATGATTACCCAGCACTGTGCCTTGCCCACCTGCCTGAAGAGCAGTGGGCTAAATAGAAAAGTCCTCCCCCAAAGAGTGGGTTCCACAAAGCTTGGAGATGGCGGTGGCAGCTTTCATACCTGTAAGAAGCCAGCAAGGGTAAGCTGGCAGCTTGATGGATTGCTATTTACTGAAGGGCACATCTCCTCGCCCTCTCAGGTAGCCTGGAGAGAGCCAGGGGACAGGAGCCATTGACAGGAGGCCCCTGAGAGTCATGTCTTACCCTCCACAGTATAGCTCTCTCTGTGCCCTTAGAGGTCTCCCCAGAGCTCCCAGCCATGGGAGCTGCCTCATTTCATGGGAGGACTTTAAAAAAAGGCAACCTGCTTTCTCCTTTTCTTCCAACTACAGCCTTTTAAAAAAGACGGGTGGCTTCACTTTGTTGCCTATTTTAGTGTACTTCATTCTGAATTCATGGCAACCCTTTCTTGCATTCTTTCTGTTGTGTTAAGATCATCTTCTGCTTTTTTGTTTTTTTGTTTTTTTAAATCTTGACTTATACAGCATTTGCCTTGCTCCTAGCTTAGTTCCTTTAGGTGATAAAATGCTGAATGCCTAACCTTTTCTAGTTTAGTTTTTTGTTTTTGTTTTTTTGCTAGCCTTGGCTTGAAAGGTTTAAAGGTTGGTTTTCAGCTTTATTTTCTCTGTTTTATCTCTGAAATCCTAATTTCTGGCATTTCATTTAATTTTGTCACTTTGGCAATCATGATTTACCAACAGGAGATAGAAAGGGCAGTGCAGTGATAGGAGGGGAGAGCACAGTGTTCTCACAGACAAGATGAATTTTCTCCCTATTTGCCAAAAACAGTCTCCTGCTCACCTTACTTGGTACCTCCGATGCTTCTATTCATGCAGAGTCTAGTAAAATAAATTCCAAGCTGGGTAACTTAAGGAATCTTATTGCTTGCCTTCTCATGGCACACACCACTTTTCTCCATTACAAGCAGTCTGCAGAATCCATAATCACTGGGCAAGGAGTAATACTAGACCAGAAGGTCTCCCCGGGGAAAGGACACTAAATCAGCTCCCTCGGTTTATTTTCATACCACCGAGACTTCCGTAGGAAGAAGGTACAATAAAGGGTTCATGGTGAGATCTTGCCAGCCCGCTTCTAACCTGTAAGTTTCTCATCGCAGATGACAGGAAGATCCACTTGGCCCATGGGGTCTTTCAAGTCACCTCCCTTTTTATAAGACAAAATATCTGGATTTGAGGAAAGCGGAGAGAAGCTATTTGGAACCATGATCATCTACTATCAAAAGTGTTCATTAAAAAAAAGAGAGAGAGAGAGAGAGAGAGAGAGAGAGAGAGAGAGAGAGAGGGAGAGAGAGAGAGGGAGAGAGAGAGAGAAGTCAAGGATATTTTCCAAGAGGCATATTTCCAGAATTTTTTAAAAGATACAAACTTAGATTGCAAAGGAGTCAAAAATCACTGTATAAAAAGTTTATATATTTTCAACATGTTTCAAATATTTGTGCTGAAGAACATTGAGCACACAGAGGACCGCTCCCATTAGCACTCCCTGGTGACGGGCACAATGTCCGCTTTACACTTGCTCCCGTTTTGTTTTCAGGGTTTGTTTTTTTTTTAATATTACCCCTTGAAAAAAAAAATTAAAGCTTGTTAAGATGTCCGAGTCCGTAAAAAGAAAAGATGATTTTTTTTTTTCTCCCATTCTACTCCTCTCTTGGGAACAACTTCAATAAAATTCAGAATTCAGAAATGTTTCAAATGTTCTCAAAAAGGCTTGTGATCCCTCAGAGTCCCATCAATAAATCAGTTCACAGAATCTGGTAAAGTTTATTTATCTGACTGGAACTAAGGAATTTGTACTAAATCACTACATTTTTTGAAATATTGGTTCTCAAATGAAATACCAAAACAGAGAGAGAAAGAAAAAAATATTTTGACCTGACATCTTAATGCAGCGTTACTATAAAAACAGGGAAAGTAAAAGTTACATTTCCAGAGACAGTCAACTTTAACTGTAACCAGCAACAACAATAAAAACCCTTTAGTCCTGGTTATTCATCCCAGCCGTCGGTTTGTAACACATAGCCTGTCTTGTTTATTAAATCCTACAAAAGACTGATTTACATATTGAAAAATCCAACTTAGTCCAGTTGTATAAAGTAATAATTATTGAAAAACTAAAACTCAGATTTTTTTCACATATTTAAATGTTACCTGAAATGAAAATTTTAAAACTTTGACAGCAACACATTCCCTGAATCAAAATTACATGAAATTTAAAGATATGCACTGGAGAATGGCTAAACTCAAGGTACGTACTTCTGCGTAGACTAAATATTGCAATGGCTACATTTGACATTTAGAACATGCACAAGAATACACTTTTAAAAAAACATATTTTTAAAATATAGGTAACATAGAATGTTATGATAATGAGAGCTCTAAAAATCCCAATGAAATTCAGTTTATAAAGAAACACAAATTATTTCTTCAACACTTTGCACTCTCTACTCATCATGTACACCATCTAAAAATGTCATTGAAGGGAAAATAAATCTTTCAGGAAAATTTCCTTTAAATGGAACCAAAGGTTAAAAGACCCACATTGGAAACCCTGAGGCACTCCAATATTAGAAAGGACTCCAGTATTACCTTCAGCAATTTACAATAAGCTTTAATTTACCCGTTTAGAAAACCTGATTTCCATAGGAAAGGTACAGCAGCAATAAATCTTACCCTGCTAGGAAGTCTAAGAGGGGAAAACCAAACAAAATTTCAGCAGCTCTTCGTGCATTAACTCTTTCATGTCACAAATAACTATGTTGTTTGATAGGTTTTCAGGGCATTCATTTCATCCTAACAGGTTACAGTGTTAGAACTTAACAAAACAGGGGAGCCTGGGTGGCTCAGTTGGTTAAGGGACTGCCTTCGGCTCAAGTCATGATCCCGGAGACCTGGGATCGAGTCCCACATGGGGCTTCCTGCTAGGCTGGAAGCCTGTTTTTCCCTCTTTCAGTCCCTCTGCTTGTGTTCCCTCTCTGGCTGTGCTTCTCTCGGTCAAATAAATAAAATCTTTTAAAAAAACCAAGCAGACAAAAAAAGAACTTAACAAAACCGTGGTTTGACCTACGGTTAGCAAAGAAACAAAGCTTTAGAAATTTTTGTGTTCTTTGAAATGTATGATATTGAAGTACTTTTATATTCTTAAATCTTGATGACTTTCACTACTAATTCTTATTAAATAGAACACTGTCTATAGCTTTCAAGGATATCATATAAAACAAAATGTCATGGCTAAATTCAGCATATGGAGATAAAGACAATACAAACCCCACGGTTTATTAGTGACTGCGATATTAGTTTCTGACTCTTCCATGTTAATTGAATACAACATATGACACAGAACATCTGCTACTCAGTCAACTAACTTTGCGATGATTCATTCATTTGTCGCACATCTTTTATAGCTCTTCTACTCTTCCTGGTGCTATAGCTATTTTGACTCTTCACTCCTAATAAATTATAAGAGCTCGAGGCCAAGGTCACTCTCTGATCAATCCCAGTGACCCCAGAGAAGTGAGCCCTATGCCTTGAACCTAGCAAGTTCTTGCAGCGGATGCACTGTTGTTACTGGAATGTCAACTGGCCATTCTCAGCAACTCAGACCTAATGTCCTGTTTCCCAGCAATGCTCAAAGCCGCTGTGACCACACACAGTCTTAGAACTCTCCCACCCATTCATGTCCACAACTAGTGAACTGTTCCCAAGGCTCCCACGTAGTACCTTCTAGTAGCAGGACTCCTAGTAGTGGGAGTACCTTCTTACTGGAGAGCCTTTCCTTACATATTTTAGAATTGTCTCAGCATAATATTATTGTAAAGATGTTCACACAAATGAATGACGGAATCAATCTAGACAAAAAACTCGCAGATACAACAATTGTGGGGGGTGGGGACCTCTTACCTGACTGTACTCTGCATTCACTATACTGTCGCTCTGCAAGCTGGTGACACCAGCAGGTCCCAGAGAACTGTCATTATTTATTCTGGCTGTCAAACTCCTGGATTACCATCATGCCACTAGAACACTGTCATATATGCTAAGGAGAAAATAAGGAACTGCATTTTTTAAAAAAGATTTTATTTATTGATTTGAGAGAGATAACAGAGCCAGACAGGGAATACAAACAGGGGGTGTGAGAGAGGTAGAAGCAGGCTTCCTGCAGAGCAGGGAGTTCAATGCGGGACTCGATCCCGGGACTCCGGGAACATGACCTGAGCCGAAGACAGACTCTTAATGCCTGAGCTACCCAGGCACCCCAAGAACTGCATTTTAGATGAGCATGAAACATGTCTAACAGAGGAGAGAAGCCAGAGGCTTCTGTCCTACAACTGGGTTCGGTGATTAACCTGGACAAGTCACTGAACACTTCTGAACTCTTCTCCCAAAGCATAAATCTTGCTACATTATTTTTGAGGCTATTACAATATGAATTTAAAACACCCATAGTGCCTAGTCAGCCCTCCACAGAACCTGGAAAGCTCTTCAATGATTATTTTTCTAAAAGCATCCATGTAAACTTGTCTTTCCTGTTTCAGGAAAAAAAAAAAAAAGGTAATATTTCAACTTACAAATTTGTTTCTAAAGTAAAATAACAAGCATGCTATTATCAGGAGACATCAGAACAACCCATGGATGATGGTAACTTGTGTACATTTAGAGATAGTCCATGGCCTGGAAAAAGCATGTCAATTGAGAAATAAAGGAAATAAAGAAATAAATAAGGAACATCTTTGATGATTATGAATTTCTGATAAGAGGTGGAGTTTCCCTGAAGAAATAAATAATTTATCTATGACTTTTAAGAAGGTACAAGGCCTTTTATAAAACTCACTTAACTTGTAGATAGAGAATACTGGCATCGTAATCCCTCTTTCCATTTCCTAAGGATACTGTAAGCACTGCATTACACAATGTATATATAAGGATCTTTAAGTGATAAAGGATTCCTAGAATACAATACTCTTTACCTCAGATCTTAGCAGCTGAGTGACATGATGAAACTTTGTTAAAGTAGATTTTAATTTCTGAGATGATGTACATGTTATAAAGGTTAATTTTTTAATATCAGAATAGAACATGACATTTATTTTTACAGTACAATCTCATGATTACTCTGTTGTTTCACTGGTTTATTTAAGCATCGACACACTGAATAAAAGACTTCTGTAACACACTGTTCTGCATTTCACCACCTGCCTGCTACGTGTCTATCCCCCAGTTCAAGAACTCCTCGGAAGCACCATACCTCCTCCCTCTGCAAGCCACAGATAACTGCTTTCTCATCCTGTTTGGTTAATGGAGAAAAAAAATCTGCCATCACCCTTACATGAGGTGTTAAAAAAGACAATTTCTGTTTGTTGGCTTTTTATAGAGCAGGAGTGGTGACATTAATTTGGTTGGGCCTTATTAATACATTAACTCATTGTGGTTCTTTGTATCTATGGGACTGTACTAGGCAGCAGGTACACACATGGGTGAACAGACATCATCTCTGCTTTTCCATTGCTTATGATCTGGCCTAGTAGTTCTAAACCCTGGCTGCACCTTACAATGATCTGAAGAATTTTTCAAAAACACTGATGATCAGGAAGTAACCTCTGCTTTAAGTTGTCTAGGATGACATCTGAATGGTGACATGTGGTGTTTCTTGTTTTTGGTATTTTGGTTTTCTTTTTTGTTTGTTTATTTGTTTTTCAGTGGCATGTTTTTAAGTTTCCCTAGGTGACTTCAAGGCCTAGCCATGGTTGAGAAGCACATGTCTAGTGGACAAGAGAGGCATGCAATAAAAATACAATTATAAAGTTTTACAAATGCCATAAAAGGAAAGTGTAAGGAGGCATGACAGTGATTAAACAGACTGAGGAATTGGGGAAATTAGTCAAGAAAGTCCTCTCCGCGTCAGCAGCATTTGCACTCAGAGCTAAAAGATGAGTGTTGGAAAAGCAAGTGTGCTGGGGGGAGGATGGCAGGCACAGGGAACATGTGCAAAGGCTGTAGGACAAGAAAGGCCTTGCCAAGTGGAAGGAGCAGTGACAAAGCCACATGGTGGGTATGCAGTGAGGGAGAGAGGAAGGTGCAGCAGGTGGCTGAGGGCAGGCAGCAGTCTGGGAGCTCACCAGCCCTCAGGAGCTGGACTCAAGGTCCTGCATTTGACCCTCAGTGAAGGGGACAACACTGGCTCACTACTGTTTTGTCAAAGGTTGACATTTACATGGGGGGGGGGCAAAATTACTTTTTCCCCATTTGTTCAATATTTCTAATTAAAAAGTTGATTTAAAAGTTCTAGATAGCCAGCCCAAAAGAAAACAGACAGGACTCCAATAGGTACGAGGCATCATTTTCCTCTTCCCCTGGCAGATGGCAATGTTAATAGCAATTATGAAACCTGAGGACATGCCCAGGACTCACACACTGACTGTGTCTCACTCATCTCTATTCCAAGAATTTCTCCACTCTTTCCAATTTTGACAGTGAATTTTCCAAGCAAGTTGTCTTGGCAATGGGGCAGATTCCCCAAAGAGAAGCCTTAAAACTGAAGTTGTTCTATTTTGTAATTATAAAGGACAACTAGGATTTATTAACTAATTATTTGGAGACTCAGTATTTAAAATTTATGAAACTTACTAAGTATAATGGAAACGAGAGAGAGAGAGAGAGAGAGAGAGAGAGAGAGAGAGAGAGAGAGAAAGTGGAGGACAGGGAACAGACTGGACTGAGGAACCCCTTCTGGCTGGTAACAACCTGTACCACTAGCTGAAAAAAAGAACCCAATGGTCCTACAGTCCTTCAGTCACACCAACACCTAGTCAGTAAGTCACCTTCCAGAAGTGAGAATGATGGCATGTTTCAAGAACCAAGTTCTAAAAAAAATCCACACAATGTTCTGCTAATAACATCTTGGGCAATGCCATGGGAAAGCTTATCTAGTCTATTAGCCAGTAGATCAGGGAGTACCTCAGCACATGACCATAAAGTCACGCATCAGCAGCCATGACAGGAGCTAAATCACCACTGAGTTAACAAAGAAAATGTAAATGTAACTTCGCCATTTTCCAAGGAAAACTGGCCAGGGAGCTACAGTCAAGAATCCCAAGACTGGTTGAATGGGGGCAGGGGACAGAAGGGCAACAGTGCTGAAATACATCTGTTCACAACAGAAAAGAGTGGGGAAAGTCAGCATGGAGAAGCCATCAAAAGAGAAAAAACAGCACATTATAAAACATTAAGGACATTCAGTGAGGTGTTCGGGCGATCAAATCCTTTCTCTCTATGTTGGTCCTGGCATCACCCTACTTCAGGGGTTCCCTTTATACAGTGAAAATTATTGGCAACCCCAAAGAGATTTAGTTTATGCGACCTTGTGCAAATTCCTTAAGCGATGTATGTGTTCACTTCCTTATATGTCAAATGGGGATGATATTACCTAACTCTTTTGACTGTTTCACAAGTGAACATTGGGTTATTATAGTATCTATCACTGTGTAGGTACACAATACATCCCTGCTATTATTTTTGCGAACAGTCCATTTCCCTTAGATACTACACTATATGTTTTTCCCTGTTTCTGTACCTTTTATCTTCTTTCTTTAATCTATCAAAGAATGTGTTTGGCCATATGATGGTTTTAAAGATTCACCACTGTAATATGTCTACTTCTCTCATAAGGTCTCATGTATTTAATCATGACTAACTAGACACATTTGGAATCACCAAACCCATACCAAAACAAAGACTAAGCTGTTAATTTTAATGCTTAAGAGTTTGGGCGCTGAGGGCACCTGGGTGGCTCAGTCAGTTAAGCATCTGACTCTGGGTTTCAGCTCAGGTCATGATCTCTGGGTCATGAAATCAAGCCCCTTGTGGGGCTCTGTGCTCAGTAGGGAGTCTACCTCTCTCTCTCTCTCTCTCTCTCTCTTTCTCTCTCTCCCCCATCCCTCTCCTCCTGCTAGGGTTCTTTCTCTTTCTAAAATAAATAAATAAATCTTTAAAAAAGAAAAAAATTTTGGACTATGAAGTCAGAGAGAATACTCCATTCAAATCCTGGTTCTATGTCATACTACCTCTTAAACTTTGGCACATTTCTAGGACAGCTAAACTTCTGTCCTTCACCTTTTTTTTTTTTTTTAAGATTTTATTTATTTATTTTACAGAGAGAGAGACAGCAAGGGAGGGAACACAAACAGGGAGAGTAGGGAGAAGTAGGCTTCCTGTAGGGAGCCTGATGCGGGGCTTGATCCCAGGACCCTGGGATCATGACCTGAGCCGAAGGCAGATGCTAAAACGACTGAGTCAGCCAGATGCCCCTGCTCCTTCAACTTTAAAATTGAGACAATATCATTTTTTAACGGAATTGTTACTAGGATTGAATAAGAGGAGTAGCACTTGCTGTTTTATGAGTTCTCAGTAAATGTAATATTTTAAAATGAGGGAAAAAATGATGGGACAAACAGTCTCAAGTACATGAGAAGGGAGAAAGATGACGACCTAGTGTTTTAACAGATAATCCACCAAGTTCTACTTTTGTCAATTATGTATATATAAGTAATGCACTGTTTTAAAACCATGGAAGAGAAAATGAAAAAATCCATCTTACTCAAATACCATTGAAACTAATAAGCAGAGAAGTCACCAGCTGTTCCCACTGATGACTCCCTGACCATATGGCATGTGGCTCAGAGAGACCGTTAGGTGAGGAAGCTCAGAGCAGAAGCAGAGAGCAGGTGACATAAAGTGGTGTTCTGGGACTTCCACCTCAGCGGCCAGAAAGCCTACAATCCGTTTCTCCCAGAGCAGCTGGGGAAGTAGACCAGTGAAACACAATATCGGCCATCATCTTCAAAGCCTGTTTGGAGCAAAATTCCTACTGTCGATTCAGAAGACTGAAGCTACACTCAGGGCCTTTCCAGAATCTAGTACAAGGTGTAGTCTCAATATTAAGTAATTTGAAATTTGTTTTTAATTGCTCTTTCCATGATTTTTTAAAGCCTAATAATAGCCTGCAAGAAGCTATTATTTTACAATCTGTAATCGTGAAATTATTGACACTATAGCAATGCTGTTATTTAAAACAGTGATGGTTTAAAGTAGAAGCTCCATTCAAATTAAACCTTCACAGTATTATAGACATGGTATTTTAAATGATATGGCCTAGGGAAGCAACAGAGTTCTAAAGCATATACATCAGCTACACATGGTATACTGGACAAAAACAAAACAAAAATCTACTTAAAGATAAAACCATTTTTGTTTTTGTTTTGTTTTGTTCTGTTTTTGGTTTTTTTTTTTACATTCTTAACACATTCTCAAAAAACTTAACACGACATGTAGTGATCTTGTGTGAATAGGGCAAAAAGATAAAAAGAAAATATAAGAAAAAAAGAATAAAAAATAGTGAAAAAAGGAAAAGAAGGGTAACCATGGGGAAAAAGTAACTAACTGAAGTCTGATTATTTATTGGGTTATAATCAAGCATCATATAACAAATGACACTTTGTAGGCCAGGGCAACAGGGCAAAAATAATAGAATGTGGTGGTCACCAATTAGACTTCATTATCAATAAATCTGTGGTCAGAACAATTAAATCAGTTCTTTCTATTATTAAATCAATGGGTCATATATATTAGACCCAAACACCATGGGAAAATGTTGATAGATATACCCTTCAAGTTTTTTTGCCCTTCCATTAAGTATCCTTGAATAAACTAACTAAAGTACCCACCCCATGTCCCATTTTATTTCTAAACCTTATCCTTCATTCAGAGGAATGGGATGAGATGTGAAGTATCCAAACAAGAGTTAACGGTTTCACACCTCAGTGTATAAAGGGAAATAGAACATTTTAATGGGGGGGGAAAAAAGGCATGACTTATAGTTTGCAATTTTATCTACATTTTAATAAGTAGGCTTTAAATATATATTAATTGAACCTCAAAAGCCTGACTATACATCTGGATAATTCAGTGGACACTTCACTGAGTATAATTCAGTATACTGAATTCAGTAATCAACTAATTGATCATGTTTTGCTTCAGCTGATGCACCAGACCAGTAATTCTAGGCAGTTGCATCATTCAAAAAGCATCATTTAGGTATAACATCAACCCCCAGCAGCCTCTAAACTAGTGATGTTCACCAAGCAACTGAGATCCAATAAAATGAATCCATCTGTCCTCCCCATCAAGTGTCACTGGTTCTCTCATGCTGCATTAAACATATTTTTAAATACGCAGAGTGTATCTGTTCGATTTAGCTAATCTTGCAGGAAAATGATATTAAGTAATTAACAGCATGACAATGATGGAAACAGATGTCACAAGTAAAAAATTTGGAGGCAAAGTGATAGAGAAGGTAGAAAACTAGTCTTGAATCAGGAGCGCTGACTTCCTCCCCATCAATGTCACTGATTATAGCTTTACCCTAGGCAAGTCATTTAACCTGGTTACACTTCAGCCTCCCTTTCCACAACCATCTGCTTTGCTCATAGGAATGCCGTGACAATTAACAAGAGTGGCTATAAAAGTGCTTTGAGCTCACAAGAGAAAGACTGCATAAATACAAGGTATTATTACTCTGATTACAAGGAAGTATCAAGCAGATTTTTGTGTAAGCTGTAATTATAAGGGAGAGTAATCCTCGACAGCAAAGGTAATTCTGTAAATTACAATCTATGTCAATTTTCAGACACTTATCATTCTAGGTAATGATATTAGAGACATAACAAAAGAGAGAAGCAACTCCAAGTAAGATGCTGAGCAGAGAGACAAGAGATCTGACAAGCTAAACTGGAAAGCTTACAATGCAGAGCCATTTATTAAATGGAGATTTGGACCAAAAGTCACTAAAAGATGAACTCTGATTGCTTATTTAAAAAAAAAAAAAAAAAAAAAAAAGAAGCACACTGGTTTTGTAGCCCAGGCACAAACATTAGAAGCAATTTGGGGCTTTACGGTCAGAACCATTATTATTCACCCAGCACGTATTTTTAAATAAAGAATCTAAATCCTGCAAAATCCATGTTTCCTTTAAGTGGAAAATAATTATTAGTAAGTTCTACACAGCATTTTCTATAAAAGGAACAAAACATCTAATAAAGCCACACTTCATTAGTTAAGCCTCCTCTATTTCCAATTACCAATATTCCAATCTTCCCTATGTTTTTATTTCTTAATTAAAGAACCTCTGATACATCAGGGTGTCATCAATTTAAATCAAACATAAATTAATTGTGGCACCAGATTTCTAAACCATGAACTGTTTTCATCAGCCAATATTCTCCTTTCCTCGAGAGTTTCTGGGTAGGTTTAATTTATAACTTAGGAAGCAATTTGACTCCAGGCAGATATGAAGGACATGCACAGAGCACTACAGATTCTATTAACTTAAATGATGAAAACAGTTACTCATTTGAATTACTTCAGGTACTGTCCCTATAGACGTCTTAGAGCAATCAGTTCTTAACCCTAGAATTATCCCCATGAAGTCTGACTCAGAGGTGTCACTTAAGGGCTCTCACAGCCTGAAGAGCCCTTAACTTTGCCATATAAGATTTAAGACTCTGGGTAACCTAATAATAATACACAGCCCTCTACAGTTACTTCTCACAAGCCAAACTGACTAGGCACAGGAAAAGCTGCCCTACCTTGGAGTCCCCACTAGTAACACTAGCCTAACAAATCAGAGGAAGCTCTTCCGTGAGATGGCACTGATGCAATGTAAAAACAAGAAGCACAAGTTTAAGCACAGGTCTTTAGTGATAAGACCAAATGGGTTTTATTTATGTGTTTATTTAATCTATTGTCTCTTTGATTAAACATACTTAGGTTAAGGTGATTTTTCACAGCAGTTTAAGATTTACAGTGGAATTGGGCATGAGTTACAACTGATGAACCTACATCAACACATCATAGATACCCAAAAGCCACAGCTTACATTAAGGGTCATCTCTGTGTTGTATAGTCTATGGGTCTGGACAGATGTATAATAGCATGTACCGATTATCATGGTATCATACAGAATATTTTCACTGCCTTAAAAATCCTCCGTGCTCCCCCTGTTCATCCATCCACCTCTAACTCCCTACAACCACTGATCTTTTTACTGTCTCAATAGTTGAGCATTTTCTAGAACTCTGTATGCTTGGACTGATACAGTACATAACCTTTCCAAATTGGCTTCTCTCAGTGATATATGTTGAAGTTTCCTCCACATCTTTCTACGGCTCTTTTTTAGTGCCGAATAACATTCCATTGTGTAGATGTGCCACAGTTTGTTTATCCATTTTCCTACTGAAAGACACCATGGTTGCTTCAGGTTTTAAAAACTATGAGTAATACTACTGTAAATATCCACATGCATATTTTTGTGTGGATATAAGTTTTCAGTTCCTTTGGATAAATACCAAGCAGTACAGCTGCGAGGTTATATGTAAAAAGTATGTTTCGTTTTGTAAAAAACCACCAACAGTTCTCCCAAGTGGCTGAATCATTGTGCATTCACACCGGCAATGAATGGGAATTCCTTTCGCTCCACGTCCTCACCAGCATCTGGTGCTGTCAGTGTTCTGGTCTTGGGCATTCTAAAGATATGCAGTAGTATTTCATTGTTTTAAGTTACATTTCTCTGATGACATACAATGTGGAACATCTTTCATGCTTATCTGCTGTGTATCATCTTTGTCAAGGTGTTTGTTAAGGTCTTTCACCCACTTTTTACTTGAGCTGGTTTTTTTTTTTTTTTTTTTTTTTCATTTTGTTTTAAGTTAGCGTGGCGTTTTCAGAATTCCTTGTACATTTTGGTCAATAATCCTTAATCAGATGGGTCTTTTCTCCCAGTCTGTGACTTGTCTTCTCATTCTCTTGAGCTTCATTTTATTCATCCCAAATGATTATACCATACCACTGTCCAATTCCTGTGCACACTTAATCTCCAGTTTAAGAATGTTTATTAACTTAATCAGAAATGCATGCTTTTTCTTGACAAGATTATTTCAGATTTCTATTATCCTCTAACCTAAAAATATATTTTTCTTTCCTTTACAGTCAACAAATATACTTCAACAAACACTGAGTAGCTACCATATGTAGAAAGCATAACATATGTTCAAGTAAGAAATTCTCTCTCTACTATTTGCTCATAAGCAAAATAAATTTTTAGGATGGAAACTGAACAGAGGCCATTAAAGGCAGATGTTGATTATTTTTCTGAAGGGGAAAGCTCTCTTACTGAGGAAACAAAAAAAGAAAATAATCAAAATATTAAGCTCATTAAAGAGATAAAATATAATCAAGTATAGGGAATGATACTTCCTATAATTAAAATCTAGATTATGACAAGTTCTCTGCCCAACCTTGAAACACTTTGAGCTATGATTTTTAAAGGGACATAAAAACTGCTAAAATGAACAATTTCTCCATCATCTGCTATATTGAAATAGTGTACCACATCACACTGTAATACACTGAATGCATGAATGATTAAAACATCTCTAAGGCAATTCCATATGTGTAGCATACACACTTCCTAATTTGGCAAATCTAGATAAAGGGATGGTAAATACAGCTATTAAGGTGTCTCTCTCCTACATCAAATGTTGTAAGATTCTTGCAGCTGGGTAATTAAATACTGTTCATAATCAAACATTTTTTAAGGGCTGATTCTGAGTATCTGAGGCACATTTACATAGTCAGAGACACCAAGTAAATTGAGGTGCAAAAATCACTTTTCTGTTTTGAGAAAATTCACCAACCAGTCTGGTATTCCTCTTTTTCCCCCCTTCCTTGGTTTGTTTTTGTTTTAACAAGAGCTTGTAGTTCAAAGAGTATTTAAGTCAATTAACCACAGTCTTTGGTCTAGTAATAGGTCTGGGAGCTGGATCAGATCTGTAGTATCTAAAACGGTCTTCCAAAGTATCAAAAGATGGAAAACTTGCCAATAGTTTTTCCTTAGAAGAAAATAAACACTCCCTTTTATGTAAGTGTAGGATTCAAAGTAAATTATGTCCTCTGTTATAAGAAAACCAGTGGCTATTTTATATATTAAAGCTTTTCATATTCAGCCTATAGAAAAGCCTCATGGTGATAAATTAGAAACTATGATTAAATGGGCCTTCTCCAAACCCCAAAATGAATACCCTTAAATTGAAAAGAAAATTGACCTACTGAACAACTAACATTTATTGAGGACTTTCCATAAGCCAGGTACTGTGCTAAGAGCTTTGCATGGATAATCTCATGAACACCACAGTCCAGGCTCCAGTTACCCCTGTTTTATAAACAATGCAACCTAACATTAAAATGTGAAGACATCTAACTGACATCCTACAGCTAATGTGCTAGAGGCAGTACATGAAGTAAGGCAGTTTGACTCCAAGGTGTAACGCTACAAAATTCTTAATTTGACTTCATAAATGTCCCTAAAGATCCATTTCTGCTTTGGTTCTCTAAGCCAAACCATCCATCCTTTCTATCAGTATTCAGCCAATAAATGAAACTCTTCCCAAAGATTGTGACATCAGCCTAGAGAACTCTGCTTTCTCCTTTGGCAAAACAAGACAAAAACTTAGAAGATGTCATCTGTGCCCTTAAAGACCTTTACCATTTAGTTGAGGAGGCAAAATATATACAAGTGTCAAACTTGATTTTCAGACAAGTTTTTAAGTAGCACGGAGAGCAAAGGAAGTAAGAGAAGCTATTCATTGGTCAAGGGGAAGAAAAAAAAGGGAACTGGAGGTGGCCAGGAACAAAAGAACCATCTGAACAAATAATCAAGGGTACACATAGTCCTTGAACTCAGAAGCAAGTGGAAGGTAAAGCTTCTGAAAGAGAGCACAGTAAATGGGTTGAGGTTACAATGGCCTAAAGATAAGCCATCTGATATGATGACCTTATAGTGACTAACCTTTCTCAGAAAGAAGTTTCCCTAAAGGGATAAGGGAGTGGGGCAGGGCAGCCAGAGAAACGGAAGGTCAAATCACTGGATGAAGGTCAGAGTGTGAGATAATAAGAGTTGAGAAGGATAAAAATAGTCCAGAATTTTAGACAGGAAATGAAAAATACAACAACAACATCAAATTTAAAAGAATGCAGATTTTTTTATTTTTTTAAGAAGAAAGAAAAATTGAGCATGTTTGTAAGTAAAAAGAAAACAGACTTATATAGGATAAATCAGAAATGTAAAAAACTTTTTCAAATTCTTTAGAAAAATGTAATTGTTTACATTTCTTTAGGAAACTTTGGGGAAAATGTAATTGAACAAAAGTCCTAGAGATTCAAGAAGATGGGGGATTATGATTAAAAACATAAATTAAAGGGTTTGGGCTTGGCAAAGAGGAAGGCCATTTCTTAGACACAGTAAATAGAAGCAAGTGAAAACACTGAGATTTCCATGTTGAGGGAGAGAGGGATTAAGGGAGCTAAACTTGGGTAGCCTCAATATTCTCAGCAAATTAAAAGTTAATGTCATCTTGCTAACTGTAATGGGAGTACGGATAGAATTGGATTTGGGAAGAATTAAATTGTCTGGAGTAGTCGAAATAGTGAAGAGAAAAATAATTATGTCTTATGAGTTGGGACACAACATTTGTTTTCATTTTCTGTTTTGCCAGCATTCCTGGGGAAAAGAACTTTCTCCCAAATGTCTATGTCCTGGGGAAGAACCAACTCTTATTTATAGAAGTTTCTCATTTAGCTGATCTTCTGATAATCTAGAAAACCATAAGCATTTTTTTTAATTTGGTTCACATTTATCTAATCTTCAAAAATTACGCCCTAGCCTCTCCCTTGCTGCAATGTAAAATTCTGTATAAAAATTAAAGTATGAAAGGAAATACATTTCATTATAGTACTTAAAACAGTTTTCCATCAGTTATTTCTAACGCACTTTACTTTGGCTTATAAATATTATTAGCAAAGCATAAAACAGTAATATTAGGATATTTTTGTGACGTAAAATAACAAAATAAGTTGTCTTTTTTTTAAAGATTTTATTTATTTATTTGACACAGAGAGAGAGAGATCACAAGTAGGCAGAGAAGCAGGCAGAGAGCAAGAGAAGGAAGCAGACTCCCTGCTGAGCAGAGAGCAGGATCCAGGCCTCCATCCCAGGACCCTGAGATCATGACCTGAGCCAAAGGCAGAGGCTCTACCCCACTGAGCCACGCAGGCACCCACAAAATAAGTTGTCTTGATCCATTCTCCAAAGTCATTAGGATTGGCAAGTTTGAGGCTATCTATGACACATATATTGATATTTTATTAACAATGAATTATTTCCAGAAGCATATGGAAAAGAAGTCCTTGTAATCTTATGGGAAATATTTGTGGTTAAGCTCAGAACAGTGAAAAAGCATTCTGCTTAAGAACACCAGCTGCACAGAAAGTCCATTGGCCAGGAAGATGGGGGCTTAATAAGTCAGGGTCGTTGCAGATGTTAGAATGATAATCAAGTGTCTTCACTGGGAAGAGGAAGCCTTCACTGGGAAGGACAGAGCCCATGCAGGTAGATTCTCGGTCTATAGGTGGAACATTTTCATGGAAGCAGCCCTGCATGGGTAGAAGACTAGGATACTCTGACCAGGTCCAGTTCATTACTTAGCTCTAAATCTTTCAGCCTTTCCAATCTAACCACTGTTATCAAGAAGCTGCATTTAAAAATTAAAGGCAGGTTCTCAGAAAAAGAGTAGATGCAGCAAAAGAGAACAGCAAATTGATCTGCTCAAAGCTCCCTGGTAGGAAGATTAGGCACAATTCACTTTTTTTCTATTTGCTGGGGATCCTTATCCTCTTCAACAATACTCAGATAATGAGATTGACCAAGCTATCTTTGGTGAATCTCTTGTCCAGAAGCAATTATTTTTTTATCTCCCTGCAAATGATTTAGAACCCTGCTTTTCACAAACCCCAAATCATACTGTGAAACTTCCAGAGTTTCAGATACATGTTTGGGTTTTTACATATATGTATCTGGTGGCCAATTGACTTTTTCTGTTCTTCTTGGAGCACTTGCTTTGCAAGGTGATTTTTAAGCTCCTTTCCTCAGAGGAGGAGTCGTTGTCGTCGTCGTCGTCCCCCCCCCCCCAATGCAGGGTGGCCTTGTGACTTATGCTGCCCTGGAGAATTTGTCAGGACTGATACTGTACTGCTCAAAGTCCAGGCTGCTGAGGCCTTGCACCTTCCTGCTACCTTCCCTGGAGCTCGGCCACAACGGACGGCCAGGGTTATGCTGCTGCAGGGTAAAAGATCCTGAAAAAGAAGAGCCCAGTGTTCTCAGCGAGGTTAGACCAGCCAGTAGCTATCCAATTCCCCGTCATGTGAAAGAGCACAGCCTAGATCACATCTTCCCACCTGAAAAGTGTCCAAAGAGACGTGACTAATACCAGGCAAAATCAGAAATGATCACTTCAATGTGGACTCACGGGCAACGAACAATTGCTTATTGTAAGTCACTGGGGTTTTTTTTTTTTTATTGTTACTTAAATTTTTTTTTCCAGTGTTCCAAGATTCATTCCCCATTCCCCAAGGTCACTGGGTTTTGCAGCAATTTATTACACAGCATTACTATAAAAACAGATAACTGGTACATACTTTTACTCATAGATACATGATTTTTTAAAATGGCACATAGATATGCATGCATACATATATATAATACACACAGACACCTTTATTTCTATTAATGTTTTAGCCACATCATTTCCAATTGTTTATTAGGCCTTATTAAGGAGACATAATGAGCTATAGAAAGACTTGTAACATGTTACCAAGACTCCCTCATAGAATATCTTGTGCTTGTTAACTACTCTCAAATAGAATGTATTTTTGTATCCATTCAAATCACTCATGTATGATTTTTAAGGTTATAACCATAATCCAAAATAGCTTGAGTACTAATTCTCCAAATATACATACAATTATATTATTAGTCTTTATGCATCTTCTATAATTATTCCTTCTTTTTATTTTTGAAGTATTGCCCAAAACATGCTTATATTCAGTCCTAAAAAGGGATATGGATTCTCTACTAAACTCAAACCCCCTTAACTCTCATTTGTGGCCTGTCTCTGGATCACTAAAAATAATTCTGAATGCATTATACTATAATCCAAAGTGTACTACTAAAACTAATTAATTCCATTTCGGTGACACAAACGATATCAATGTTAGCAACATTGGCTTTCAGATGAGAAGTATATTCCTTCTGTCACTTATGTTTGCATGTCACAGTTTAGAAACTTTAACACCTAAATAACTAATATTTAATATCAATATAATCATGCAGTGGGAAAATTTGGTGAAAATTATGTTCTACAATTGACTTTTAAGAACTTGTTAAGGTTGCCCCTGGCTTCTGAGATACTGTGTTTGAAGTCTGGGCTTCAGTGGTCCAAAGACAGATTATTAACTAAAGAAACGTAAAAATTGCTATGGAGACCTGGCTTGCTTCGGAGAGAAATCACAAAATACTTTCACAGAGAGAGCACACACACTGTCAAGGGCTTCAGAAACACTACTGAGTATTACACTGTATGGGGACTTCTGTCTCTTTAGCCCCCAAGCAGTTTCATTAACATCATTGGACTTGGGACTTAATTAGCAATACTTAAGTTCTGTCCTTAGTGGTGAAGGGTATGCCATTTCCCATGGTCAGGGAAAAAGAAGTTGCTTGGTAAATACAGTAAAAGTTTGAATAAATGGATAAGTAGCTGCTTTAACATCAAAGACTCAAAGGACAAATTGCTCCTGTTTTCCACTCAAGTTCCAAAGACACTAGAGTGGACATTTCCCGATATCTGGCCAATCCACATCCATTCTCCATTTCTAAGTAACAGGCTCTGGATTTTCTAACGGGGACTTACATTGTGTGCTGTCTTGCTTTGATGAAAAGTCCAGATGTCTGGAACTCACTACCAAAGATGAACATTCTAGATACTGTCCCTGTCCCTGGCTTGGAACAGTATAGGGATGGGAACAAGACCTAGGCTCAGCAAATACTATTCTCCTGGAACTTAAAGCCTCACTCACGTGACACGATGATGAGGGAAGACTGATGTTGCCCTGTTGCAGAGAACTGAATTTCGACCAGATTACTCCAAAAAAAAGCAATTTTTATTTCCATTTGCTCATCTTTCCTTGCATCCTGCCCATTCATAAGTTCTCAATTCTGAGCCTCCCTTTGATTTTATGAGGTCTCATGTTTTTCAGTGTATTTCCTCCTATTTGAGGTAAGAGTTGGCTTTCGTTGTTTGGACTCAGGGAGTTCTGTTACAATGACTAAGTCAAAACACAAGAATATTACCCATCAAATAGCATGAGGTGGCCGCTGTAATCCCATATACAAAGTTAAGCCATGCACTAATAATCAAAGTTTCTTTTTTCTTCATTTTTCAGAGATAAAATTTCCCCTTCAGTCTCAAGACCTCTAGCTGCCAGAGTTTACATGTAGTGAGTAACCATGCTTTGCCATTCTCATCTCCTCCTAAGCTTTTCTATCCACTCAGGGAAAACTCACTACCATCCTTGTAACTGCATTAGTTGTTGGCTTTCTTATACCTTATTTGTTTATTTATTTATTTAACAAATGATAGAATTTCTTCCTTCTTCCATTCCATTTTACACTGTTCTCTTCATTGGAACCCTGGTCAGTATTCAGTTTCTGGGAAGTTGCCTTTTATTAACTTCAGTGACTGATCATTCGATTACTGTGAATCCAATTCAACACTTACATATGTTATTTGCATTGCATTTTCACTTATTTTAGTTTGTGAATAATTCTAGATGTGTGTATGTTTTAGCTTTTCTATTAAGTTTCAAGCTCCCTAAAAGCTGAGACAGATTTCCTTTTTTAAAGTCCTCAGTGTTTGGGGTACAAAATTCCATACACAGTGGGGAAGGACTCTCTTGAATAACTGTTTCACAAGGATTTTCAGAAGATATTTAAGAAGGAGCCAGATCCTGCAAGACTAGTCCAGATAGCTTTAACTACTTGAATAGTAACTAAATGATACCTTGACAGATTTTTAATACATAAAATTGCTACAAATGTATATGCTTTTAACTTTTCAAATGTTAAAATTTTAGAAAGGAAAAAAATGATCTGTAAAATTAATGGTCACTTATTTCAGAATGCCAGCCTGAAATTTTGCAATGACTCAGACCAAAACAAGCTAAAAGCAGCTACCAGCACAACGGTAAATGTTCCGTTACTGACTGCATGGGAAGATCTTGCGCTCTCAAAACTTCTAACGGCTTGGAAAAGGAACCATCTTCCTCCAACAAAAGTTGACATGTTTTTGCTTCAGGCTGTTCCTGGGTAGTCTCTCTCCCCTTTGGAAATTCCCTGCAGACTTGTGTTCAATGGGATTGCTATTTCGGCTGCATAGTCAAATCACACGTTTTCCATCCTCTAACTATTTCAATGCAAGACTGGAGGGATCTGATTGCTCAAGGTTCTCCTTCTCTAACAATGGCTTTAGTCCTTTGTGTTCTGGCTTTCACAGAGTCCCGAATTTAATAAGCTTTTCCCCACAATATCATTCATCAGCTACTGTATCACCAAGGCAAACAAGACATTGGCTTAGAGTGGAATTCGATTCAGGTGATTAAAACTTGACTTGTGGTTTTAGATATTTCAGCCTCTGAAATTGCGGCTACCACATTCTGTTAATCAAAATTACCTGTGGGTATAAAATGTATCATTAAGTGTAAATCCTCTATAGGTACTGTGTCTCAAAAGGAGCAGGTTTTTTTAAGTATCAGTCCTATCACCTCGCTTACTAAATCTCACAGAAAAATCAGTGTCCAATTGAAGTAGGAACAGAAACTGAGAAAATATTAAGATTCCTCTTCCCAGTATTTCTTACCTTTTTTTTTTTTCACCATTGTCTCCCTAAGGAGCCTTTTAAACTGCTATTTTCCTAATTGCTACCCCAATGAATTTTAATATACTGTATATCTAGTCATGCGCCATACATATATCTGTTTCATAAATAAAAAAAGCATAAGGCCTATACTTTTTATTCAGTATAGAGTTAAGAATGATGAAATAATTTTTTTAAAAAGCTATTAACATTTAACTTGGTTTTATAACTTTATTTGCTGAGCATTTTTTTTTTTTTGCTGAGCATTTTTAATGAAACGTTTTTACTTACATAAATTGTAATTCTCAAACTTTATATGAAGCTAATTTACATAAATATAAAATAGCAATGTAATCAAATTTCTAAAAAAATTCAAAATTGTTATATTTCCAGTAAAGGCAAAGCAATAAAAGATTTAATTCTTCAAGTATATTTTTAGTGAAGTAAACTTTTTGCTTGGTTTAAGTTTTGCTTGGTATAAGAAAATAACATTTAACTTAACTGGTTATTAGATAATCATTCAGATATTGTCAATATTTTTTAGCACTTGATATAATTAATGATAGGTCAAATAACTTTTTTTCCCTAGATTCTATTATTTTTATTTATTTGGCAGAGAAAGAACAAGAGAGAACATGCAAGAGAGAGCAAGAGAGCATAGGAAAAAGAGGCAGCACTGGGGCGCCTCGGTGGCTCAGTTGGTTGAGTGACTGCCTTCGACTCAGTTCATGATCCCGGAGACTCGGGATCGAGTCCCACATCGGGCTCCCTGCTCAGCGGGAAGCCTGCTTCTCCCTCTCTCACTCCCCCTGCTTATGTTCCTTCTCTGGCTGTGTTTCTCTGTTGAATAAATAAAATCTTAAAAAAAAAAAAAAGGAAGAAGAGGCAGCAGGCAGAGGGAGAAGCAGGCTCCTCACTGAACAGGGAGCCCAATCCAGGGCTTGATCCCTGCACCCTGGGATCATGACCTAAGCAGAAGACAGACACTTAACCGACTGAGCCACCCAGCATCCCAGGTTAAATAACTTTCATAAATAAAATAACAAAATAGAAACTGTATTTCAAATTTTAAAAGCCCAATCACACACAAAAATGCTGAGAAACACAGTCACATCCGTAAAGTAGCCAATCGACATGGACCACTTCATGGATGACAGCTTTGAGATCTAGCAATAAATTGAAAGTTTCCCAGTCACAGTTGTAATATTGCACTAGTTTTATGGCTCTGATCCTGTATGCAGTTTTAAACCTTGCATTAAGGTATGATACCCAAGAAAACACAATGAGAAATTAAACACTAAGGAAAAAGATTCTGTTATATAGGTTGAACCTTGCTGGGACACAACTCAGTATAATGTTCAGATAATTTTGCCCGCCAAGAACCAGCTTTCACTCCCTTCAGCATGATATCACCCCCCTCGACTCTGAGAAGGTATGCATAGTTAAAAAAAAGACATCATTTTATGTATTCATATGCCCTTCAAACTGTAAGTCCAATGTGTTTCCATCTTGTTCTCTACTACCAATTTCTTTGAAAGCTGTCAATATGAGCTGTCTTCAATCCCACACCCTTCCTTCACTCTTCAGCCAAACACAACGTGATTTCTAGTCCTACCATTCCAATGAAACTCCCTTGGCTTTTAATAAGCACTTGGTAAATATTCTGTATATAGAAAAAGTCCTACATTTATTTGGTCAGAAGCACCTCCCTGGCCCTCCTCTTAAGTATTCTACAGCATTTGATAGTATGGGCCATCCCCTATGCCACATGGCTTCCATGGACTTCTCATTTCTGCTAATTGCTTATTTCAGTCTTTTCTCAGTGTACTTTGGTATGGTTTTTTCCCTCAAAAATAGGCCCTTAACCATAAAACTATGAAATTCAGCAGCTTCTCTTTTTTGCTAATATGCCCTCTCCTAAGGTAGCTGCAACCCCTCCCACGATTTCAGTTTTTCATTGTATACATGAAAATAACCACCATATATCTCCACTTCCTGACCACTGTTAACCACTATATAGATGTCCCACGGGGACCTCAAATTCAGCAGAATCCAAACTAAATCCACAATCTCATCCTATCCACACTCAGGTTGGTCTTCCCACTTGAAAGACATCACAATCCATAGCACCCTGTTTCACCAAGAAACCCAGGAAATACTTTTGTTCCCTTTTCCCTCTTTTCCCTTGCCACTTGCATCCCACCATATCCAAGCCAACTGCATAACTACGCTTGGTCAGTAATGCCTTTTCCATGTGCCATAACTATTCTAGAAACTTCCACCATCACTGTCCTACTTTGTGTCCTTACTGCTCACCCAGCCTACCAAAAGAGTCCCCAGTTTGATGACCCTTTTGGTTTTTCCTCTCATTCTTTTTCCATAAGACCAATTTTTTTTTTATTTCTAAAAATTCAAATTTAATCATAATGCAGACTTGCTCTTAAAAAAAGATGATCCCATCTTGTCCACAAAATCAAGGCCCTTCTCCATATGCTCCTGAATTGTTTTGCTAGTCTCACTGACCAGTACAATAGACGACAACTATTTTGCTGAATAAACAAAGCCTTTCCACGTGTCTGATTTTGCTCACGTCATTCCTTTTTCAAGTGCTTGCTCTCCTCCTTCTCAGATTATCAAACTATCTGATTAGACTTCAAAAAATAAACAACAATCACCTCCTTCTTAAATCTGCCATAATCTACCCATCATACTGTTTGTGTTTGTCTAAAATGATCTATTGGAAGGGCTATTGTTTGGAACCTCTTTGAGGCTAGAACTGACATATTATTCCATAAACGGATTTTTCTAGATTGTTAGCTATTTTCATATGTTTGATAAAGTGCATGATCTTAGAGAGAAATGCTCTTCAACATTAAACATGACTATGTATAACTTGTTTTTTAATGGGAAAAATAATCCTCATTCCTTCATACATGGACAACGAATGAATTCGATTAAAAATGCTGAAGGTCTAATGAACCAGCACTGATTACATAGTCTCAGGTTTGTAAAGAGATATTCAAAAATGAAATAAAATTCATCAAACCTTAGGAAAGATTACCAGTTTAGCCTCACTTATCTATTGCACATCTGCCTGACCACATTATCTTAGAGCTTAAGCATCATTTTTGCATTTCAATGTGGCATTCTATCAGATTAATGCCCAAGATATTGCAGCTGCACTGCGAGTGAGTGAGTGGACATATAGGAATATTATGCATGGCTTGTATCATTGACATTGAGCAAAGGAAATGTGATTAGCACCAAATTGCATCTGACAGGGGAATCAGAAACCTGTCAAACACGATGACATGGATCCAATGTTTAGAAGGCAAAAGGGGGAATAAAGGAGCAGGGCAGTCTGGCATGGCGACAGCAAAAAAACACAACAGCGATGATAAATTAATTCATTTACTTATGAAAAATTAGAGGCTTCCACACACAGCTCTCATTTATAATCTTGTCAATCTGGCTGAGTAAATAAAAAGGCTCTACAACATTAGTTGAAAACACAGGCAAGAGGGAGAAAATGCAAACATTGGATTCTTGGTCTCACTTTTAATCAAATACAGTAATTCTTCGGTATGAGCTGCAATGGTCTTTGAAAAAAAATTTTTTCATCAGAGGATAGATTATATCATATCACCTCCTAGATAGGTCTTCTTTCCTGGGCTCAAATTTAGAGCTTTAGAACTCCAGGTCATAAGATCATCACTGCACCCTAGGCTTTGTGCTAGTTGGAAAGGTCTGTAGACAAAAGGACACACTGAAATGGGCTCAGCGGTTTGCTCTTGAAGACTGGGGAAAGTCAAGGGCAAGACTCCAACTAGAGTCTTCTGATAGCGAGTAGTTACAGACTGGCCTTCTAGTTTCACTCTAGGAAATGTGACTGCCAGACGTACTATGAAGCTCACATTCAAAATTGCTTTAGACATTTGTCAATCTGATAGAGAGCTGTGTATCCCGATGGTTGGCAGTCTCAGGATGAAGGCTGGAAGGCACCTTAAGCCTTTTTATTTTGCCAGCCTCCAAAAGCGAAAGGGGCATTAGATAAGGAATGACCCAGGACCCCTCTGATTGTTCTTCAAATAGACTTTGAAAAAGGGTTTTCTCAGTATTACACATGGAATAAGAAAGGGCTCTTTTATTGTCCCTACATTAATGTGACTATGGAAATAGATAAGAGCTAAGGAACAAAAATCCAATGTGTTTATCTAAATGGAAGATCTTTAGGAAATAAGCAACTGCCTGGAAGAGGCAGCTAAAGAGAAGAGATTTCAATGCACAAAACCATCCCTCAAACTGTTCTAGTCCCCAGGAAAACCCTCTAGTTATATGCAAAATGTTTTTAGAAATTCAAATAAGGTATAATGCATGGATTACCTTAAACAAGATTAAATTCTAAAACTTTGGGGGGCAGAGGATTATTTATTAGATGAAAGAGGAGCTGCATTTAAAAGACAGAAAGGTCAAATCCATATCATTAATAACAACTTCAAACTATAAATATTTCAGGTGCCCATTAACAGGAAACTATATAAAGAACTTGTAGAATATTGATAAAATGGAATATCACTCACCATTACAAAGGAGCTAACTACTACATACCCACCAAGGAGCAAATCTCAAAAGCAATATTCGGAGTGAAGAAAAGGCATACACAAAAGAATGCAGACTGTATAATTCCAATTGCATGGGGTCCTGAACTGGACAAATCATGGGAAAAAACATCAAAACAGTGCATGCTGTTACATGGGGGCTCACTGGGAAAATCTGGTGACTTTCTGAAGTGACAGTAATTTTTATATCTCCATAGGACTTTGCATTATATAGGTGTATGTATCTGTCAAAACTCATCAAACGATAGACTTGGGGTTTGTACTCACTGCATTGTATGTAATCTGTAAGCAATACTGAACTCTAGTTAATGACATGAATGCCAAAGTGTTAGGGATGCAATTCACTGGTGTCTGCAATGACTTGGAAATGCATCAAAAGTAAGATGGACTGTAAAATGGTTAGAGGAACAGATAGATGAATGGACATGTAACAAAGCAACTATAGTAAAATATTCAATGTAAAATCTAGGTGGTGTTGACAATATGGGTCTTCAATGTGTAACTCTATTTTTCTTTGTATTTGAAGTTTTTCATAATAAAATGTTGGGAAATGGTGTATGGGGAAATTGGAGGGGTCATGAATATAAGCTTTCAATGAAGTTGGGGTAGAGTGGGACCCAAGATGGCAGGTTTCAAGGATCAGAGAACAAGGAAAAAAGTTGCCAGAAGTACCATGCTATCGCAAAAGAGCTGATACTGAATAGGACGCAAGCGAGGGGCCAGACATTGCTCAGAGTGGGACAAACAGCTAGGCCAGGTAAAACAGGAAAATCACAAAATCCTGCAGGAAAAGGACAAATGACATGTCAGCTGTTTTAAAACTACAGTAGTTTTCCCTAGCTTTTGCAAATTCTACAGCTCAGCAAAAAAAAAAGCAAGGAAAAGAGAATTTTCTACGTGAAGTTTCAAAGCCTCTCTAGCAAAGAAATTTTCCCCTTAGTAAAGTACACTATCAAGCATTATGATGTTTTAAAAACAAGATGCCTGTTTGTAATGTTTAAAATCCAACAGCTTTCAGCTTACATTAAGAACATCCTCAAAGATAAATTCAAAGGTGCATATTTTCCGTTTTCTTCTATCCATTTAAGGAACCATTTCTCTCTTCTTACTTTAACTTGATTCCACAAAAACTCTCTCCTGATGTCAGAATGTCCATCAAATCCTAATAAAATGTATCAGGCTATACATGTGGTGCTACAAGCTTTTCTTAGTTTTGTAACCTTTATTTTAATTGCTTTAACCAGTAATGTAAGCTCTTGTAATCTAATCCCCACCCCCTAAAAAGCTTTCACTATTCCAAACTGCAAATTCTAATACTTAATTGGATTAAAATAATGAAAATGCAATCACTTTTAGTATTACTACTGCCAGAGTTCACTACTGAAGAAAAAAAATAATACCTTGTATTGGCCGGTATCCACGAATCATGTCATCCATAATAGCCTTTCAGAACCTAAAACAATTAGCTTTTATTTGAAAACAAATGAAATGCCCTGAATAAAAGAAAAACACCTTTAATTGTTCACACTGTCGGCTAATACTTTTCTGTTCCAAATTAGAAACAAAAATGGTAAAATGTCCATATGGCATTCTATCCCTAGATTAAGAAGAGATGGAACTCTTAAATGGACATCTCAGTCTGGGACTCTGCTCCTGACTTCAGACCTATGATCAGACTCAACCCATAGTCTTCCTCACTCGGCAAATCATCTCATCCTTCCAACCCCTCAGAACAAACACCCTGGTTGATCCTTACCTTTCCTTTCTTTCAGCTTCCACATTCAATAAGTCAGTGAATCCCAAATCCCCGGATTCAGAGCCACCATTATGTCCTCATTCGGAGACCTTATCTACCATGAAGGTTTGCTGACTGGTCCTACCTACCACCCTGTACTACCTCTGTTCCCCAAGAGGTAGTGAGGCCATGCTACTCCTCAGCTCAAAATCCTTTGCTGGCTTCTCAGACTGCAGGACAGAAGCCTAAGTTCTCAGAATACCTTACAAGGCCCTATTTGATCTACCATCCCTCAAGCCCTCATTATCGCTCAGGCTTCAGACATCACCTTGTCAGTGAGAACTTCTCTGAGGACCATATTTTAAATTGTCCTCTGGTTCTGTCTACCTTCCCTCCCTACTCGATATTTCTCCAAAACACCCTAAGACATGTTTTGTGCTTATTTATTTCCTTGTCTTCAAGAGAGGGCTCCCCTAACTAAAATGCTAAAATCAAGAGAACAGGAACTTTATCCATTTTACCCATTACTCTATGTATCTCCTATACTGAGAAAAGTGCCTGAAGCCTTACTGGCACCCAGTAAGAACTTGTCAAATGAAGGGATGAATTTAAATTTACTTCAAATGCTAAAAGTTCAGAAAAGAAGACTGACTTAGTATCATGAGGCTTACCCACATTCGAAAAGGACTGTTTATGTAAATGGTCAAAATAGCTACAAATAATTAAGAATATGTGATACGCTTGCTCATTAGGAGAACTCCATGAACAAATGGATAGATTAGTTCTAATTACAGTTTCTTCACACAGACTCTTTTTTTATTATAAAAAATATCTACATCTTTAGGCATTGAAAATATTTTCTAATTTAGCTTTACTTACAAATGAACTCTTTCAGATTCTTTATCATTTAAAATGCAATTGCACTGATGGAAAAATAATGTAAATTTTATTAAATCCCCCAGAACATTTTAAATATGCTACCATATAAATTGGATTGTTCTTATAAGCACTTTGCCTGTTCTTTGGGTTAACAAAGAAAATTTTTAATATTACATATCTTCAGAGAATCTCTTTCTTTTATGAATACAACAGAAAGTGTTACACATGATTAGGAATAGGGAACTGAACCTAAAAATAACCTATAAAGTTCAAAATAACCCATACATATATTGTATATATTTTAATGAAAGTGGCATGGTTAGTGAAACGATGAAACAAACAACTTTCTGTTTCACAAATGCATAAAATATTCTTATATCTGGCTGAAAGCACTTGTATGAATAGTGAAAACTGAGTAGCTATATATCACCTGACCCTAATTTAAAAGCCTTAGAAAATAACTGTCTTACTTCCAACAGTTATTTTTAAGATTTTATTTATTGTATTTGACCGAGAGCGAGTAAGTGAGAGAGGGAACACAAGCAGGGGGAGAGAGGGAGAAGCAGGCTTCCTGTTGAGCAGGGAGCCCGATGCGGGAGTCGATCCCAGGACTCTGGGATCATGACCTGAGCCCAAGCAGACGCTTAATGACTGAGCCACCCAGGTGCCCCCAACAGTTATTTTAACAGTTCTTTTCAGAGTTATTTGGGCCTGTGCCCACAGTTATCACACTGTACTTGAAAACATCCTACTCTCCTTTCACGAAAGCCCTCCATAAAATATGAGGGACTTGGAATCGACCACACAAACCATCCAAGAACACTCACGGACCCAATGCTCAACCTTCCAGCCGTCAAATTCACAGCCACAGACCACAAATGAATTTTTAATTATCCCATATTTGATTTTTACAATGCTTTGAGACAAGCAATTGTGGAAGGTACTTTATTTGTCTGGTGTCATTAATATGTATCAGTGACAAGGAAACCACAGAAAAACCTAGTGAACAGGGTACTTTGAGTATAAATTAGTTAAAACTTGCCAAAAATCTCTGAAGATGGAGCTTTGCGGAAGGCCAAGTATTGTTGCCACTGTTTCAAACTATAGATGCCTGTGTCTCTGAGAAAGTTAAACCCTCTGAATATATTGTGTTTACTTGTAGCTTTTTCATGTTGAAAGTAGAGTTTTAATTTAACTAAATTTTAGCTGCATTTTTCCCACATATAACCCTGAAAAGGTTATATATTCTGAGTACATACTTTGCACCTTTATAACTAACATTATATGGCAAAATTACGACTATTAAAATATCCTTAATTCAAAATTTTCCTTAAATGATGCATAACAACTCTCAGCATTACAATCATTTACTAAAGGAACAATGGAACCTACTCATAAACTTAAAGAGAAAGACAGCTATTTGGGGGGAAGGCTTCTCCAGAGAGGGGACTTTCCTAAAATTAAAATTAAGTTTTATTAATTAGAGAGTTTATTAAGTGTGGAATGGGCCCTTTGTTGAAATGAAAAGAAAGTAATATAATTTAACTTGGAGAGAAAAGTGGCTGAGAGAAAGGAGCCGAAAGAATATTTGTTCATATAGGGATATTTAAAAAGAATTAGCTAACCATGCTCTGGATTTCCATTAAGGAAATGTTTTCCAGATGTGACAAGTGCTTCCCAAGGCCATCCACTGAAAGGTACAGTAAGAGCACAGATTAACAGCTCACAATTTCCTCCATATCTCCACTCATCTAATCCGTCCAGGGGTCCTAAACAGGTGAGGGGAGGTGAGGAGGAAGAGAGGGTCTTGCTACTGCCTCTTCCTCTTGTGTTTTCAAGGCTTGGGTGTCAGGCCCTGGCTGAGTGCCTGGCACAGCTTCTGAGAATTCAAATCCAGCTTAGTGACTCCTAGACCTCCTGAGTCATAGGCTGGGGCCAGGAGCAGGGGGCACCTCAGATCGAGAGCCTCTCCTAGGGGTACGTGTGGTCCTTCTGTGCCCTTCTGTCCCCCTCTCTGCACAGCTGCTTCTAAGCTCAGCACCACCATATTATGTTTTCTGTTCTGAAGGCCAAGTTGTGGTGGCCATAGGTTTTCTCCTGGCTCTGGAACGATTCCCATGTGATATGCTCCTCCTCCTTTCTTTTTTTGTAGGAGGCAGTCACTCATCCAATATTCGTCACTGAAGGTCACTCTCATTTCCACATCCCTAGTCAGAGGTCCCAGTCTCCATCAACAAGACTTACTTATTTCATTTCCTTTTGTCCTGGGTTCTTTTCTCTTCCTCCCTGCCCTTCCCTCAGCCCCCAGTAGTCATTGCACAAGAAATGAAGAGTTTAAATAACGGCAGGAGGAATTTCAGTTAAACTTAGGAAAATAGCTTCTGCTTTCATTGTCATCACCAACCTTGACTAAAGGCCTACCGTAGATAAGAGAAAATGCTAAGCTAGACATTTTCCAACTGGCTCGGTTCATGGTGCCTTTAGTCACTCAGTAATTTCTTCATGGTGTCTTCAGGTTAGACATGGAATGTCTAACAATTTTACTCACTAACTAGTTAGGTCCAAAGAATTAACTGTCCACATCCTAAAGAAACACAAGAGCCATCTGAGAAAATGATACACATAAATTGAACAAAAAATAATATTCTTATTTAATTCTTAAATAAACATAATTACCAGCTAGTGAGATACGTGTGCCTACTGTGTACCATACAGCTTCATTTCCTGTTCCACAATGATGTTCACACAGTACTTACTTTTTAAACATAGCAACTGACAAAAACCCAGCTACACAAAGAGATGACACCATCTAAAAGAATAAAGTGTGGCCTGATTTTGAAACCAAAATAACACAGGCTAGTAGTCCATGGGGTATTTCACAGAAGTTTAAAATATTGTGCAGTGACCCTGTGAATTTTTTGTGGTGACCCCTGGGTACCTCAGCTCACAGTTTGGGTACCATAAGAACTATGGCTCTAAGCACATTTGCTTTAGCTCATAATCCTCTAATGGTCAAATAGGGTTAGTACTGTCATCAAAGGAGAAAACTAAAGCAATATTATACAGTTCTTCATTGGTAGGGCTGGAGTCAATTCCAGGAAATCTGATTCTGGAGCCCAAGATTATTACTAACCTATAATACAGAAAATATACAAAAATGAAGAATATAATAGAATATTTCTATAAAAAGTTCTGGAATTTTGTCCACTGAATATTTTTTGGAACCAATCTCTCAATCCTTCTATGATGGTTAAGCACGGAATTTGGGGATTTAAGAGATAAAGTATCTCCTTTGAACATAATATTAAATGCAATATTGCATCCTTAGGAAACATTATTTTGAGAAAATCAAACATTTGAAAAATTTGTTTTACAAATATATGATGCTCATTTTACCTGTAGAGTAAATTACCATCAGTGGGCTGAATTCATTTCCATGATAAATGATTATAGCCCCTTTGAAAGTCATCACTTTAATGCTTCCAAACATCTATTTGTTATGGTTAGTATTCAGATTAGCCAGGTGAACATGGAAGTATTCTGATAAATGTAGGGTGAGAGGAACAAACAAAAGCTGAAAAAAATAGATCTATAATAACAGAGATAAAGGAAAAACTCAAACATTCTTTCCTTATTCCTGTTGGTTTTTCAAATAGTTTTATATTTAGCTATTTCCAAATTAAACTTTTAACTTTTTTTTTTTCTGCTGCTCAATGATTTGGCAGACTTGCCTGTATTTAATATTAAAAGGAAAACACACATTGGGCATGCTACAAGATTAATTCTTACCAGTTCTTCATATTTATAACTCCTTCAAACAAATCTACTGCTTGAAATACATTTGAAATCTGTATACTTTACACTTTTAAAATGTGATAAAACTATCATTAAACTTTACGTTTATGCAAAGAGAAATATCTTCTTTACACACAAAAGATCACTATGAAAGCCAAAATACTAATATAAATGATCTGTAATTAAGACAACATGATATCCAATACAAATTTAAGGTCAACTGTATTAAACATCTGGATCCATGCATTTTTTATGTTGCAGATTAATCTACTGAACTTGCTTTGAAGTTATCATATCATGTTTTTAAAACATTTAAGCCAAAATGCCCCACATACCCCATCAAGAAACAAGGCTAAATGAAAAAGCCAAATGAATACTAGAGTCTAGAAGACTGGGAACATTTCTAAAAGGGCCTTTTCTGGTACCAACTGTTTTTAAGTTCCAGTATTCCAACCAACAAATTCACACAAATACTTTATTGCATCTAATAATATATTAGTTTGTTGAAGTATATGTTTTATATCTCTAAACCTTCAAGTAAATTGCTGCTATGGGCAGATGTCAGTTGCAACTTTCTGCGGACATTGATAAAAAACCACATATACTTTGTGTCCAAAGTATCAAAGGGTGAAATTCACATTTAGTGTCTCATTGAAAAGCACTGTTGCAGACAGATATAAAGGTTTCTGAGCCCACAAGCAAATTCCTGATAACACTATTCTACCTTTATGAAATGGAGACATCATTGGAAATTTAAAAGCGAAAACTTTCTTGAATTACTGAAGATACACTGATGATGAGCTCTTGTCTCCCAAAATGCTATAGAAACTAGAAAATACAAGCACTATCATGACTTCCGGGCATCCGCGCTCTGGACTTCCTTGTCTTTAGGACAACACCTCTGACATCGCGGAGACCAAGGATGTTGATGATAACAGCAGCTCCCAAGCACTGAGCTTACAGCGTACTTGGTGTGGTGCTGGACAACTCAGTACGGGAGCGCCTTGAAGCTTCCTTCTTAACCTGGAATCATCTGAGCATCTACTCCATCTCCTGCCCCAGCACACCTGGAAAGAATCATCTCCCACATACTGGCTTGTTTGTGCACTTAGTTATTTGCTCCTTCATTTATTCGGGCATTATAAAGCATATCTATGTGCTTCGTGTTTCAAATCCTTCCAGACACAAAAGAAAACAAAAAAATGCTAACAAATTCTATAAAATGAAGTGATAATTAATGAGCAATGTATTATTAGAATTGTCCAATTAATCTTGGATTACTGGGCTGGTATACCTTTTTTTATAGACCACTTGAATAAAGATCCTGTTCTTAAACTTATCTTATTCATTGGTACAGGCAAGCCCTCACAAGTCACACATCTTAGAGTCATTTCTGACTCAATTTTTAAAATTTTCTTTTTCATATCTTCATTCAATCTTGCCAATATTTAACTGCTTTATCTTTATCTTAACCCCTACTTCCCTTAGACAGAAAGTATGGAATCAATTTCTCTTTTGCCATGGGTCCTCCAAGTTTCTTCCTCTCAACTTTCTACTTCCTCAAACTTCCCTTCCTTAGATAACTCTTCCTTACCAAAATAGTTCTGTCCTAAAACAAAAAGAAAATTAAGTTTACTGAGATCAATTTTTTAAGCACTTAGCCCACTGATGCTATAGTCTGCTCAAGAAAAAAATCAAAATTCTCCACCTCTTTTATAAAATCTTCAAAATCCTGGGAAACTTTGCTTCCCTTTGCAACCTCTTATATATTCCCCACTTGGTTTCTCTTCATCCAGGTCACTATTGCACAGTTTCTTCATCCAATCCTCTGTTTCCCAAGCTTCCTTCCCAAGAACATTTTACTTGGAATCCCTTCTGAATGCAGATAGACAAGTACTCTACTTTCAACACCTAATCAGTTCATAATGTTCTAACTATCCATTTATACAGGGTATCCCCATATACCCCACTGAGCAGAGAGCCCAATGCGGGGTGGACCCCAAGACCCAGAGTTGAAGACAGATACTTAATTGACTGAGCCACCCAGGCACGTCATATGCTATTTTATTTATTTATTTATTTAGAATACATCTCTTTCTCTTATAAAACAGCTTTTAAAAAAATCTAAATGTCCGGCATCAAAGGAAATATTGCATTAATTACAGCTGATCCACACACCGGAATATTGGGCAACACATTTTATTTTGATTCCAAAAGAACAATCACCCACAGTCACACCACTTGCAAAAAGTCCATACGCTAAGTCAAAGGCCCTTTCCAAACTCCGAACTCTACTCACCACCACCAAGTCGCCAACTTTAAGAGTCAATTCTGTAAGCTTCCATGGCAGCTCTCTCACTATACACATTTTATAGGTGCGATGGTTCATTTTAAGTGTCACCCTGACTGAGCCACATACATCTGCTCAGATATTATTCTGAGTGTTTCTGTTGTGAGGATTTGGGGTGAGATGCTTACATAGTAGACAGAATAAAGCAGATTGTTCTCTCTGATTATGGTTGAGCCTCAACCAGTCTGCTGAAGGACTAGAGAGAACAGAAAACTTGATCCACTACAAGTAAAAGAGAATTCTTGGAGAAGGGATATTAGCTTTCTTCCTGCCTTTGCATTCAAACTGAAACACTTCCTGGTCCTCAAGCCTTTACACTCAAACTGGAAGTCAACCAACAGCTGGCTGGATCTCCAGCTTATCAAATTTTCACCCTGTAGATCTTAGGATTTGCCAGACTCTATGGCTGCAGGAGCTAACTCCTTACAATAAATCTCTTTATACACACTCGTACTCACATGTACCTTTTGGTTCTGTTTCTCTGGAGAACCCTAATACACCAGGTGAGGACAATAAAGCAGACATAAGTTAAGTGACGTGCCTTTAGTCTCAGAGTTAAGAAGTAGAAACCTCTCATCAAATCCAAGTATTCTGGCCCCATATCTGCCCCTATCAGCACTCTACTCTATATTTATGATAGACATGTTCTAAGAGTGGAGCACACAGATTTACCTTGTTTCTCCCCGCCCCCCGCCTTGGGTGGGGGAGGACTAGCATAAATGTGGCATATACCTCCAAGCATTCTAATACGAGTGAAATAAATGGGCATTTGGTTGTGTGTGTGTGTGTGGGGGGGGGCGTTATTTATTTTTAACATTATTAACAATGCTGCTGTAACTTTTCTTGGATATGTATCTATAATGTTTTTCTTTTATTTCTATAAAATGGATTACTAGCCATGTTATTTTTAGGTGGAAATGTATGTGCATTTATAGTTTTAACAAATGTAGACAAATTACTTTCCCAAATACTTGGACCAATTTACACTCTTGACAAGAGTATATGACAGTGTCCTTCCTTGTTTGAAGGTGTAATTGTGTGTATGGGCTCTAATGGCATAATGTCTGAATTCTGCTGCAGGCCCTTGACATATGTAAACTCCTGGTAATAAATTGCCATTTGGCTATAATCAGTTACAAGAAACAACAACCAGTTTTGCTGAAGAACACAACTGACAGCATGAACCCACTCATCTGTTTTGTCACCCAGTTTCCTGCCCTTTTCTAGGCCATAAGGTCTCATGAGAGTTGGTTTTTGTTTGCTTAATACATTTTATCAAAATCAAATATACTGCCTTTATGGAAACTCCCTGGTCAGGCAATCTCACAGACCTACAGAAAAAGGAAATGATTCTGACTGGACCATCTTTTTTAGATGTTTGATAGGATCAAGTATTCTTTTAGGTGCAGCTAATTCACCTGGTTCACAGAGAATTCAAGAATTGTAGAAGGACGGCATTAAGATCAACAGAATCTAGGCTCTAGTTTTCCCCTTTTTAACTCTCTGGTATTTAAGTCAGTCTCTTGGATCCTTTTGTATCTCCCAGACTTTTATTCTTTTTAAAGAATTATGCATATATTAAAGTAATTATTTTTGTTTAAAAAAGAATGGTAGCAATGCCCCCCATGGTGCAGCTCCAAATAACTTTTTTTTAAATATATTCCCACTTGGTAGTACAGCTTAAAGATGTTGCTAATATCTTTTACTATCCAAGAAGTCTGATGCACAAGAAAAATGGTTAAGGAAGAGAGCTGGTATTTCAGTTCAATTTCTTCCACTGGGACTTTGTATGAACTTGGGTGACTCATTTATGCAAGATTCAATTTCACCTTCAATAGGTGATAATTATATATAAGAATATTTAAATTTCCTTTTAGCTCAAAATTTTTATGATACATTGGTTAAGAACTCATAACAGGCATTCACATTTCTGAATGTCCTTACTATTTCCTTTGCTATCATCATTCTGGTGCATTAAAAGTCAAAGAAGGATGAAACTGTATCTGTTTAACTCATTTGGTATAGGATAGCACCAAGGGGCTTAGAAAATACTTTAAATTATTATGATAGGCAAGCTAGTAACAATATAATTTGCAGTGAATCCAATGGGTATCAAAAACAGGGAAGAGAACTTTTGAAAAACTTTAAAGAAATAAGTCTGGAAAATAATCTAAGTCAAGACAGTCTTACAATATCAATAAAAAGACACAATTTTATGATCATGCACTGACTGAACTCTGAATCCCATGAAAATATGGTTTTGCCTTAAGATTTACAGGAAAAAAAAAAAAACCACCCTCTGAAAAGAATAAATTCTTCTACATTATCAGCAGGGTTCTCCAGAGAAATTAGTTGCATTGGGAATTTTCCTCCAGAGGGATTTTATTGCATAATATAATTTACCTTCAAAATAAAAAAAATTGAAGGCATATTACAATTTAAGCTTTTAATGCTAAGACCAAGGAGCATGGCCCTGTGGACTCAGAGCATCTATCACAGATCCAGTCATCCTTTCCCACAGATATTCTCCTGTTGCTAAGAAGACTTAAATGTTTTTCTTTTTAAAAGGAATTAGCTTTGTTTCGATTTTTTGTTTTTCAGTATACCTAGTTCTCTAGAGAGATGCTGAAATTTCCAAAGAACATTCATTGTCTGTAAATAGCATGCATTCTCCAGGAGATCATCCTGAGCACCTGAATTCAAATGCTTTAGGAAATCATGCAGATTAAAAAAGAGATGTAAAGTGGAGAATATAAAAGCTTGGGGAAAATACCACTTGGTGGCCACATTACGAAGAAAGCCTCTCCCATAGCTGGAAGTCAGTCTGAATAGGACAACACATTTTGAACTCATGCCTTTTAAAATATTAGTTAGGCAGCTAATGTATCTTTCAGGCTATGGTTATTAAATAGAACAATAGTTGCTGAATTACCAACATAAGAGAAGACAATCAAATTACAGCCTGGATACCACAGTGAGCAAAAGAAATAATTAAGAAGAAGAGTCCAAATACTATGTGTTTTGTAGTTCATAATAAGGCCTACCATCCATATATGCAACTGGGATGGGAAGAGAATTCTCTCCTAGACATTCATTCATTTAAACACAAGCATACACATGTGCACACAGGAGAAAGGAGAAAACAAAAAAGAGAAAAGGGCTTTGGCATTCTGACCGCAATTTTCACCTTTTTTTTTTTTTAATGAGATGACAATTACTGTGGTGCATCAATGGATGAAAAGTCTAGGTGTAACTGACTTGCGTTCTGACAAAGACACCTACACCAGAATCACATATGGAGAAGACAGGAACCCAAGTGGTTACTGTGACTTTCAAATGAAACACTGTCTCCTCTCACATTAACCAAAGAAAAAGACTTAACCCATTACACAGTCTAAGTGAGAAATAAAAGGTGGCACTGTATGAATCACAAACTATAATCAACTTAAAAAACAAAACAAAACAAAACACAATACTTAGCAATATCACCTTAGTCAAAATTATACAAAAGACCACACTGCCCCATTCAAGTCTTGTTCTCTTTGCCTTCCATCTTATTCTGAAAGGCACCTCAATTTTCATTTTCTTTCTTTTTTTTTTTTTTAAGATTTTATTTATTTGACAGAGAGAACACAGCCAAAGAGGGAACACAAGCAGGGGGAGTGAGAGAGGGAGAAGCAGGCTTCCCGCTGAGCAGGGAGCCCTATGTGGGACTCGAACCTGGGTCTCCGGGATCATGACCTGAGCTGAAGGCAGTCGCTCAACCAACTGAGCCACCCAGGTGCCCCACAATTTTCATTTTCTTATATTAACCCCTAAAGTGTCTTCATTTTCTTATATTAACCCCTAAAGTCTTTCACAAGTTACCCTTGTCTGCTTCCACTCCTCCTGACTTAACAGCTTTTCATTTCCAGCAATGTTTTAAGGTGCTAAGGACTGCTGGATGGCTGCCACTGGTCCTCAGGAGAATTCTCCTCCCCTCCATTAACCCAAATTGTAAGCTGAGTTCACTCACCTTGGACACCCTAAGTGGGGAGCAACCACCCAATAAAATCTAATGTTAATACCCCCATGCCACTTTTATCCATGACGCCTACTGGCATTTCCCCCCGCCCATGTCTAGCACATGCTCAGTCCTGCACCTACAGTGGATGTTTGAGGCTAAAGGTGCTCCCTTTTGAAGCATTCCAGAGGGCAAACAACTCCTTTCTTTATTTTTTTTTCTTTAAAGTATTAATGCATCCTGTACAAAGTTAAAAACAGTTACGTTTCCAGTAATCCAGAGTATATTTAGATTTGGACATATCCACAGTATGCTTAGATTTGGACACTCGAATACCTTGTTTTTAAAAAGTAAAGCCATTTTTCTTTCAACTGAAATCTTGGACTGAACCATAATCAGTTAAACAGACTTGAAGAGAAGTGAGAGTTATAGCAGCATAAACCAGCAAGAAAGGTCAGAAGCCCTACTCTGCCTTCCCTCTCTCTCCGCTCCTCTCCTACCGAGCCCTCCACTCCAACCATGCCCTGTAGGCAACCAAGTAAGTCCACTAGCCAGCACTGTTTGATGACTATAGAACATTACTACCTTCCCACTTGCTTCTTATGAATATTTACCTTCTCTTTCACTTAAACTCAAGGAAGGAGGAACATTTAAGTACTGCTATGTATCAGGGATTTCTATATGTTATCTCTGCTATTTCTCATAACCACCTAGCAATTAAGAGTTTGAGTGATTTTTCCCAGCAACAGAGAGAAGCCAGGATTCAATACCAAGCTTATCTTAACTCCAGAGCCTAGACTCTGCACCTCACTGCACTGCCTCTCTATTTTTAAATGAGAATCAACAGACTGCCTAATTCAGTAAAACAGTGTTGCACTTAATATACTCAAAATCTACATATATTTTTAAAATCTTAAAAGAAGAGTAGTAGCATTATCAAATTTTGGAACCAAATCAATTCTGAGTAAGACAAAGTTGAAGAAAATGCAGTGAAACATACAAAAGATCATCAATGTACTTTTATAAAATAAAAAACAGATACAACTAAATATAGGTAATAAAAGACAAAAATAAATACTATCCCAATTAACACCCAATCTTAATTTAAAAACAAAACAAAACAAAACAACAAGCCTTTTAGGGACACTTCAGAATTTCTGAAAAATGAGTAGAATTTAAAGAGATTGCTATAACTATAATTTATAGATAATTATAACCTAATAATAGAAAATTTACCCCTTGCCAAGACATGCATTAAAATTAATGTAAGTAAGATAGAAGATAAGGGTTACCCAAAGGATGGAAATTACACATTTTTCCAAAGGTACTTGGTAAGTTCCTTGGGAAAGACTGTAAATGGAAATCAGCAACCTCTAGCTTAGTAGTGCATACTGAGAGTGTGTTACTTACACAATAAAAAAAAAAAAAAAAAAAAAGCCAGATTAAGGGCTATGGCCAGATCCCCATCATAACAATTAATTATAGTAAGGGTCAATATTGTGATTAATTATTATAAAGTATTTTAGGGGCAGTTGGGTGGCTTAGTTGTTAAGCGTTAGACTCTTACTTTGGCTCAGGTTATAATCTTAGGGTTGTATGATTCAGGCCTGTGTAGGGTTCACACTCAGTATGGAGTCTGCTTGTCCCTCTCCCTCTGCTCTCCTCCCACCCCCTAACCAAGATTGTTCACTCTCTCTTTCTGAAATAAATTTAAAAAAAATAAAATTTAAAAAATAATTATTATAAGGCATTTTAATATCAGTTGGTTGAATAGTGGTAAAGGTAAATTATTTTAATTAGTAAAACCATCCTGGACTATAAAGAATGCAGAAGCAGTTTAACAAAAGAAAGCAATGAGGACCTCTTTTAAAAGTTTAACAAAGGGTAACACTGAATTGAAAAAGAATTACAAAGCAGTTGTTTGCAAAAAAAAAAAAAAAAAAAAAATCAGAGCCTCTTTTATTGTAAGAGTGCAATATCTTCAGATGGCAAGATTACAAAACTCCTATGTGTGGTATAGATCAATGATGTTCTTTTAAGTAGCATTCAATAGCAAATGGGATACTTTAGCACAGAGAAATTACAAATAGTAGGCCAATAATTATACATTGACAACATAATGAATAATCTCAGCATTGAGTAGACGTCAGTCACCTAATTTTAAAGAAAGTTCTGTAGAGACTGAAAATATAGCTCTATTTGCCACAAGTTTTTAAAGTTTTAGCTTCTACAAAGCTCAATAGTGGTTAGAGGCAAAATAAGATTTACATATAAAAGGTCACTGCAAGACTGCCTTTTTTTAATGAAAAGGTAGAAAGGAAAAGAGGACAGTCTGAATTATATTAGTTCTTCATTTTATTTCAGATAAATAACAAAAAAAATGATGAAAATTTTCAGGAAATTAAAGAACAGAAAATTTGTGAACCAATTAGAAAGATGGCTGCCGAAGTTACAACATTCTTGATTGGTAAGATTCACAAAGTCAAAAAGTTATCAATACAAACAATAGTATTGGGTTTCAAAGAGGTGGATATGTTTTAGCACATTATAATGGTTTTAGCCAATTTGTGGTTATGTATAAGAAAATAAAATACACACGTGAGTGTGAATAGAAATTCATACACCTAACACAGTAGGTTTAGGAGTCTGTGGCTCTAACATCGAATATTGGCTATTGGTCTCTTTACATAAATAGAAAAGCAATATTTATACTTTCATCACACTTGGGTAATAAAAAAAGTACATTTTATTCAAGTTGTTGCTAATTGGTTTCAAACTCAAGCTTCTCTTTGCACTATAAAATAAGGTATGAGAACCACAATTTTTCTCATTTTTAAATGAAGGTACTCATTTAAAATTAGAAGTACCATGGAGACCTAAAGGAAAATGGATTTTCTTTTTTATATGACTACTATGGATTGAATATTTGTGTCCCTCTACAATTGATGTTAAATCCTAATTCCCAGCGTAATGGTACTTGTAGTGGGAACTTTGAGAGGCGCTTATATCATGACAAGGAGTCCTTCTGAATGGGGCTAGCACCCTTATAAAGAGGTCCCTTGGTCCTTCTTTCATATGAAGTTATAGTGAGAAGACAGACATCTATGAGCCAGGAAGCAGGCTCTTACCAGACACCAGATCTGTTGGCAACTGGACATTGGCCAGAGCTGCTGGTGATATAACACTGGTCTTCCCAGTCTCCAGAACAGTGACAAATAAATTTCCTTTGTTTATAAGCCCAATCTATGGTGTTTGTGTTATAGCAACCTGAACAGACTAAGACAATGACAGATGTACACATATTATCCTCTCATTCTATGGCTCAACTATTAAACTACAGCTCCTCCAGCTCTATTCCACATGAGTTCTCCATTTCAAACACTTGCCCCACCCAGAGGATGTCTAGGATGTTCTTTGTATCACCACTTACCATTTCTAGGAGATTTAAATCATGGCCAGGCTTTTAATGGCCAGTAGCCCACCAAATGGAGCCCTGGGAAAGTCTCCATCAAATTCAGGGGCTGCTGACAGGGAAGTAACTTCATTTTGGCCAAATATAGTAGTGAGACAATTTAAACTTATTAAAGTTCCTAAAAAAGCAGGACATTTCATTTAAGGAAATATGTGGGAGATAACCATAGAATAAATAGCAAACCACTATTTATACAGCTCAGAAACATCTAGCTACTCAGGGATGCCTGGCTAGTTTGGTCCGTAGAACATCTGACTCTTGATCTTAGGGCTATGAGTTCAATCTCCATGCTGGGCTAGAAGTCTACCTAAGAAACAAACAAGCACCTACCTACTCAGGAAGTATCTCTGGATCCTTATAAACCTCAAAGATATTTAAATAGTAACATTTAATTTATCTGAACCCCAAGATCAGGGCAACTACTAAACAATCGATTTATGGAACCACTTGAAACCTGCCTTAAATTTTCAATAGCTGTTTAAATAAAATAAGCATTTTGCCTAAAAAATAAACTGAGTGGTTTTAAAAGGAACTGTTATTATCTGAAAGAAAAGTCCTGAATTAAAGTTGAAAGATAAGAAATGGTCAATGTCCTTTTTGTTGTACTTTGCTTGCTTAGTAGCTTTTATTATGGTAAAATACCCGTAACATAAAATTTACCATTTTAGCCATTTTTAATTTATACAGTTTGGTGATTAGGACATATACAATGTTGTACAACCTCATTACTATTTTCAGAATTCTTCCTCATTCCATACCATTCCATCAATGGTGTTTAATTTTTCTGCTAGCCCTTTTATTATCTACAAAAAGTTTTTAATTATTGACTCAATCAAGGTCTATCACATATATTAAGATTTTTATTACTTTAAAGAGATTTTAGAAATAGGCTTTTCTTCTCTACTGGTGGTTGCTGCTCAACTGACTGCAGGAACATTCCAATTAAGAAGCAGAAACTAATGCTTAATGTTCTCTTGATAACTTTCTGGCTTGCTTCTTTGAACTAAGCTCAGGATTAAGTTGATCCCTTTGAGGTGACTTAGTCATCAACTGTCAGAGCACTAACAGAGAATCCTTATTGTGATGGAACTGGTCTCTATCTTGTCTATATCACTGTCAACATTCCGGTTGTAATAGTGTGCTATAATTTTGCAAGATATAACCACTGGAGGAAAGTGAGTAAAGGGTCCACAGGACCTTTATGCATTTTTTTTTTTAAGAGTCTATCTGAGAGAGAGAAAGGGCACAAATAGGGGGAGGAGCAGAGGGAGAGAGAAAAGCAGATTCCCCACTGAGCAGGAAGCCCAACATGGGGCTTGATCCCAGGACCCTGAGATTATGATCTGAGCTGAAGGCAGACACTTAATTGACTGAGCCACCTGGTGCCATTTTATGTACTATTTCTTATAAATAAATGTGAATCTCTAAATATGAAAAAAAAAGTAACTTAAAAAGTCTAATCAGAGTTTTATGGAATGCATATTAACCCTTTCCTCTTTTAGTTTTCTAGTTTTTCTGTGATACCTAAAAGTCTAATAGTTTTATATTTATCATAGCCTTCAGATTGAAATACATCATATCTATGAAACTACCAAATCTTTGTCCTCTAAAATTTGATTTTACAAAGTCTAAACTAGAAACTTCTAATACAGACATGATTTGATAGAATAAATGAATTCCGTAATTTCAGGATACAAAATTAATATACATAAATCTGTTGCATGTCCATACACTAATAATAAACTATCAGAAAGTAAAATTTTAAAAAATCCATTTACAATTGCATCAAAAAGATAAAAAGACAAAAAATATCTGTGAAAAAATTTAACCAAGGATATCAAAGAGCTCTTCTCTTTATTTCTTTTTTTTTTTTTTTAAGATTTTATTTATTCGACAGAGAGAAACACAGCCAGAGAGGGAACACAAGCAGAAGGAGTGAGAGAGAGAGAAGCAGGCTTCCCACTGAGCAGGGAGCCTGATGTGGGACCTGATCCCGGATCTCCGGGATCATGACCTGAACCGAAGGCAATTGCCTAACCAACTGAGCCACCCAGGAGCCCCAAAGAGCTCTTCTCTTAAAACTGTCAGACATCAATAAAAACTGAAGAGAGCACAAATAAATGGAAAAATCCACCATGCTTGCAGATTGGAAGAATACTATTAAAAATTCTATACTACCCAAAGAAATCTTCAGACTCAATGCAGTCTCTATCAAAATACTAAGGGCATTTTTTACAGAACTAGAAGAATCCTAAAAATATGTGGTACCAGAGAAGACCCCAATAGTCAAAGCAATCTTGAGAAAGAACAAAGCTGGAGGTATCATATCCTCTAATTTCAAACTACAACTCAAAGCTATTATAATCAAAACAGTACAGTACTGGCAAAAAAGAACAGACATACAGAACAATAGAACACCTGCTTATATCATCAATTAATATTTGATAAAGGAGGCAAGAATATACAATGGGGAGAAGACAGTCTCACTACGAAATGTAGGTAAAACTGGACAGATACATGCAAAAGAATGAAACTGGTCCAGTTTCTTACACCACCTACAAAAATAAACTCAAAATGGATTAAAGACTTAAAAGTAAGACAGGAAACCATAAAACCCCAGAAGAAAACACAGGCAGTAATCTCTTAGACATCAGTCTTGATAATTTGGGATCTGTCTTCTCAGGCAAAAGCAACAAAAGCAAAATGAACAGGACTACATCAAACTAAAAAGCTTTTGCACAGCAAAGGAAACCATTAACAAAATGAAAGGACAACCTACTGAATAAGAGAAGATATTCGCAAATAATATAACCAATAAGGGGTTAATATCTAAAATATGTAGAGAACACACTCAACTTATTACCAAAAATCAAACAATCCAGTTAAAAAATGGATGAAGGACTTGAACAGACATTTCTCCAAAGACCTACTGTCGGCTAACAGACACATGAAAAGATGCACAACATTATTCATCATCAGGGAAAAGCAAGTCAAAACCACAATGAGATCTTACCTCACACTTGCCAGAATGGCTATTATCAAAAAGACAAGAAATAAGGAGTACTGGTGAGGAGGTGGAGAAAGGGGAATCCTCCCGTACTGTTGGTGGGGATGTAGACCGGTGCAGCCACTATGGAAAATAGTATGGGGGTTCTTCAAAAAACTAAACATAGAACGACCAAATGATGCACACATTCCACTTCTAGGTATCGATCCAAAGAAAATGAAAGCATGAATTCAAAAAGATATACACAACTCTATGTTCACTGTGGCATTATTTACAACAGACGAGTTGGGAATCCACCCACGTGGCCATCAATGGAAGAAAGAAGATTTGGTATAGATTTACAATGAAATATTACTCAGCCATAAAAAACGAATGCAATATTGCCATTTGTGATGATATGAATGGATCTAGAGGGCATTATGCTTAGTGAAGTAAGTCAGAGGAACACAAATTATGTATGATTTCACTTATATGTGGAATCAAAAAAAAAACAAAATAAAAAACAAAACAAAAACAGATTCATACACACAAAAAACAATCTGATGGCTGCCAAGGGTTGGGAGGACGGAAAAACAAGGGAAAGTGATTGAAAGGTACAAAATTAGAGATATAAAATAATTAAAGACACAGAAAGCAAATGTGTAGCATAAAGAATAGTTAATAACATTGCATCAACTTTGTATGGTGACAGATAGTAGCTAGATTTTTGATGTGATGATCACTTCATAATGTATAGAAACCTGAAGCTAATAAGATGTATGTCAACTACACTTCAATAAAAATAAAAATGAAACAGGACACAACTATAGCAGCCCCTCCTAAAGGCAAAAGTTTAAGCCCCCTTATGATGAAAACAAAGTTTGTAGAACTGAGGTATTAATGAACTTATAAAAACCTTATAGATTTTCTTATTAAAAATATTTAAGGGGGGGGTGGAACCTGGGTGGCTCAGTTGGTTAAGTGACTGCTTTTGGCTCAGGTCATGATCCTGGAGACCCAGGATTGAGCCCCACATTGGGCTTCCTGCGCGGCGGGAAGCCTGCTTCTCCCTCTCTCAGTCCCTCTGCTTGTGTTCCCTCTCTAGCTGTGTTTCTCTGTCAAATAAATAAATAAAATCTTAAAAAAATTTTTTTTTTATGGGGGCACCTGGGTGGCTCGGTTGGTTGGGCAGCTGTCTTCGGCTCAGGTCATGATCCCAGAGACCAGGGATCAAGCCCTGCATTGGGCTCCCTGCTCAGCGGGAAGCCTGCTTCTCCCTTTCTCACTCCCCCTGCTTGTGTTCCCTCTCTCGCTGTGTTTCTCTCTGTCAAATAAATAAATAAAATCTTAAAAAAAATTATGAAAATATAGCAGTAAGGAAATAACACTAAAAATAATGTACATGACACCGCAACATTGAACCCATGTTAAGAGTGAATAAGGCACATTAATTTCCTTTTGTAATTCTTCACTTGTTAAAATCTTTCCAATCTCTCCCTTTCCTACAGATTCAATTAACTACTAATACACTCATTTTGATGTATTGGACGACCATAAGCATATCAGGCAGCAATTTTTACTTTCAGACAAAAGTTCAAAACCTTTTTTTATTTTACAACCTCCAAACAATCAGGCTCAGCCTCCATCTCAGAGACTCCTGGCAACAAGCATGCTAACAATTGTTAAAGCTTTAGGTAACCTTCATTTAATGTACTAGACCTGGATGAATAGACATTTGACAACTCCCTTCCTAATTAATAGGAGTAGAATTTTGTATGTGCCCGGTTAACTGCCTTGCAAATTGTACTATCATTAGTCTCTCTCATGGAGAGTCCCGGTAATAATAACAAAAACAATACTCGTGATGATTTTAATTGCTAACATTTGTGAAGCTCTTAGACAATGACAGGAACTGTGTAAGGTGATTTACAGATGTGGTTTCAGTTAGCCCTTGCAAATCTGCATGGTATGGAGGTTCTAAAGTTATCTTCTTTTCCTAAAACTGGTAGCTGCAATTTAAATAGATTGGATAAAAGTGTGCGTGCTATCACCATTGAGAGCCAGGAAGCCTAACCCCAGACCCCTTGAGCTTAACCTCTTCGATATGCAGTTTATCCCGCCCCCTTACTTAGTTAATATCCAGAAACAGAGATGGGGTCCATCGTGAAAGCCAAGACCAACTTTCACTTTCCCTCCCTTACTTGCACAACTGCATTAGTGCAAAAATTTCAGATTTTGCAGACACCTAATTCATTCTCCTTTTTAATGCCTGACCTTGAGTTTTCTCATTTCCTCATTTAACTATTCCCACATAGAGTAACAAGCAGTAGTAACAGGGAGCATTTGCAGAATCCTATTTCACAGACCATGCATACAGAACAGTGTCAAATGTCACACGGCAGAAAAGTTGGGTTCAAGCACGGTCTCGGTACAGAGCCTGTATGTTCCAAAACAAAAATGCTCATCTTGAAGAAAAGTCATAAGAAGATAAATTATTTATGCTCAGATTTAAGAGAACTCTTTACTATATAGCTAAATCGATAGCACTGTCCTTTGTGTCCTGTCTATCTTTTCAGATATTGTTTACAAACAAACAAACAAACAAAAAAGATGGTATATCTTTCAGGCGGAACCCCTATATAACTTAATAATCATTCCCTTTACATAAGTTTTCCAACTCCTGTCCTATTGACATGCTCTCATGCATGTATTCATTTTTTCAGTTGGAACAGTCAAAAACTGTCAGAACAAATGAATTTAAACAGAGATTAAGGATTATATCTACATAGAATCTGATTAGGTAGAATAAAAGTATCTTGGAGATAAAGCACAACAAAGCAATGTTAATATTGGTTCTTTTCTTTTGAAGCTCCCTTGTTTACTTGAGTCAAACAGTAAATTTTTAGCACAAACTTTAGTGTAAGAATTACGTATTTTCAGGCGCCTGTGGCTCAGTGGGTTAAAGCCTCTGCCTTCAGCTCCGGTCATGATCTCAGGGTCCTGGGACTGAAGCCCACATCAGGCTCTCCGCTCAGCAGGGAGACTATTTCCTCTGCTCTCTCTGCCTGCCTTTCCGCCTACTTGTGATCTCTCTCTCTGTCAAATAAATAAAATATTTTTTAAAAAAGAATTATGTATTTTCTTTTATTGCAAAAATACCACATTCTAGTATGAATTTAGCATAAACAAATGTAAAGTTAAATAACCTCATTCATATATAACATTTAAATATCTGATAGCATGAAAAAGACTAACTTTGGCTGGACTATAACATCAATATTTTTGTGAAGTCTCTAACTTATGAGTTTTAAAAGGCTAGGTAATACAAAACTATGAAAGCATATATGGTTATATGAATATGATATGCAACACTTTTTAAACGTTTCATAAAAAGCTTTTTGCTTAAATTTGCAAAGGACATCCCAAACTACTCTTATAAAAATGATTCTAAAAACATACAACTTTGAAAAGGAAAATAAACTACATTTATAACATACCCCAGCACTTTCTAATTGTCTAGATCTGTATCTCTATTTTTAAACGCATGTTTTGTTCTTTTCCCAAAAGAAATGCACATTTGCACATCCTTCCTTTCACACTGCTCTATGCACACCTGAATCATTTACTTTTAAAAAACCTTTCTCTTTAATCCTCTCCTTTTCAAAATATGTATTACCTTAGTCCAAATATTTTCAGTTTCTACCTTAAATGTATAAAGTTCACTTTCTCTTTTTAAATAAATTTGCTATTTCTCCAAATAAAGTTTTTTTTTTTCCATGCCATAAATATATCTATGAGAGAGGGTATATATATCCTCTATACGCCAAGGGCATTGTCTTCGATTGTTGTTTAAAAGGTATTATTTCCAACATCTTGCTCATGTAGTCTATAAGTATATTTAACATTTTAAAAATCTAAAAAAATAAATCCAAGGAATTTGTTTTCATGAGATTCACTTTAAATGTCCATCTCTGACACCAGTACCTCAACCCAGGGGCAGGCTCCAAGCTGTGTTTTACAATGTTTATTTCTTTATTTCATACTTTCATTGGATGCTAACCATTTGTGTCCAGCAGTTACAATTCACTATAGAGTTCCAATTTACTGTAACAAGCTCCATGTCCGAGAATCTCAGAACTGTCATATCCTAAGGAGCATTTGGTGCATCTTCTTTTAGGGAGAGAATCGAGGCAGGGACGTTCCATTTGTCCACGGACAGAAAGTGTAGGGAGACAAAAATAAAACTGCCTGTGGCTATAACATGGTTCTCACCATACTTTTCTAGTATTCCTAAAAAATCAGTTTCAACTATTTCAACCCTGGTTTGCAGTCCTTTCTCTGTTTTTCCTCACCTCAAACTATTTGTTTAAAGGAAATGTCTGTATAACATACCGCCTTGCAGAAATGCTATTCCATTACGAGGATTTCAATAGATCCACGTAGAATACACACATTCTTTGCAAAGGACACCATTAATCTTGAGTACCAACATGTATAATTTATCAAAAAAAAAACCCCTTAATGCCCTTTAAATCACCCAAAACTTTATAAATGTTATAAATAACATTAGACCCATTTCAGATTTCACTGCAACCACATAGCTGCAATGGCAATTAACCTTTTTTTTTTTTTTAAGCTGAAAAAGGAAGTTTAAGATAATGTGTTAGTGTCTTTGAAAGGGACATAGTCATTTTCCACTTAACATAGTTTTACTCTATGTCAGAATTTCCTTGCTTCTCAAGGCTGAATAATATTCTATTGTATGTGTACATCATATACTGCTTCTCTATCCAACAGACACTAGAATTACTTCCGTGTTTTACCTACTATGAATATATTAATATAAACATGGTGTACAAACAACTTTTTGAGTTAATCCTGCTCTCAATTCTTTTGAGTATATAGCCAAAAGTGGAATTGCTGGATCATACAGGGATTTTATCTTTTTCAGGATGCACCATACTGTGTTCTACCATTTTAAATTCCTGGCAATAGTGTACAAGGGCTCCAATGTCTCCACATCTTTACCAGCACTTTCTTTTCTAGTTTTCCTTGATAGTAGCCATCTTGATGGATTTAAAATGGTATCCCAATGTCGCAAAAAGACACACACTGTTACGGTTCCACTTTTAGAAGTTACCTAGAGTTGTCAGATTTATAGAGGCAGAAAGTAGAATAGTATCTGATAGGCATTAAGGACAAGGGGAGAACAGGGATTTATTACCACATGGATATAAATGTCATATTTGCAAGACAAAAAGATTATTATTTTTTTTTTGCAACATGAAAAGCATTTGGATTGTGGTGATGGTTGCCTGACGATATGAATGTACTTGCTACTATGAACAGTCTGCTTAAAATGATTAGATAGCAAATTTCAAGTTTTGTCTCTTTTACCACAATTAAAAAATGTTTTATTAAAGAGTGCAAATTTTAAAAATGGAAAAAATGTAGTTTTATTTATGTGATATTAATTACTGCCAACTAATTACTGCATCTTAGTTTCTTATTCGGCTTACAACAACAGGCACAGATTATACACTTCGAATAAGTAATGCGATTTAATACAAGTTATTCTGCTTTGCTTTCCACGACAGCACTTTCTTATTTGAGAGGGCCAGTTGCAAGAACTGCCCTGCCCGGTTGGGTAGCCACTACTTGAAGGTGGTTTTGCAGCGCCTGTAATGTGGTTCCCTGCGCTGTACGGTGTATGTCACATAACACATGGATGTCAAAGAATTACAGTGTGATTGCCTTAATCAATTACACTAATTATATCTTGAGATAATATCATTTGGGGACGCTTGGGTGGCTTAGTTAAGTGTCTGTATGTTTTCGGCTCAGGTCATGATCCTAGGGCCCTGAAATCTCCTTGCTCAGCGGGGGCCTGCTTCTCCCTCCACCTGCCTCTGCCTGCGTGCGCTCTTGCTCAGTCTTGCTCTCTCTAGGGCAAATAAATAAATAAAATCTTTTTAAGAAAAAGTATAAGATTATAGACATGTTAAAAAGAAGAAATATTTGTACACACTGATTTAATAAAAGTTATTAAAATTAATTTGGCCTGTTTCTTTTTACATTTTAGTGTGGCTACTAGGAAATATAAAACTATACCTGTGGTTCACATGTCATTTCTTTCAGACAACACAGCTTTGGAATCTGTAGGCACATTCATTTGCCCATGTACTAATCTACCATATGACTACCATTTGTTTAGTTACTCAGGGTCATCTAATAAAAATCCCTCTTTTTTCCCTCTAATCCCCTCCAGGTCCATCCCCGTTTCTCCACTCGCCTGCAGAGTATCACCCCTGGAAAACCCTGGCTCTATTACCTGCCCGAGCTTTCTTCCCTACCATTTCACAAAAACAGCAATCCTAGATGTGACCTGTGACCTTCAACTTGCAATTTTCAGCTGCCTTCTTACTCATCTACACAGCTGACCCTTTCCTCCCCCTCTCTTCACTTGGTTGCCAGGACATCGTGTTCCCTTTTGATTTTCCTTCATGTTCCCATCCTTTATCTGATATTCAGATCCTGGAAGGTGCTAGGTCAGACCTACGCTCACTCCCTAAGTGCACTCAGCCAGTCCCACATTTTAAAAGCCAGTTCTGTGTTGAAACGCCCAAATTTATTCCTCTCTATGAACCTTTCCTTTATGTTTCGGTCTTTGTGTCACCATCTGTCAAATTATCGTTTTACCTCGATGTAAAATAGTTATTTCCAACTAAACACATATAGTGAGGACTTATTGATTCTTCCTTTCCCCAGCCCAGATCCCCTCCACCGGTCTCTCTTATCTCAATAAACGGAGATCCCTTTCTTCTAGTTGCAGAGAAAACTCTTAGATTGTCTTTGTTTCTCCTCTTTGTCATTCCCCATCTATCATGATTAAATCTTACTGATGCAGTCTTCAAAATATACCAAGAATCTGACTAAATCCCTTCACCGCCTCTGAGGTCACCATGGTTCAAGCCACGGAGATCTCCCATGGCTCTTCTCACCCCCTAACTCATCTCCCCCATCAGGTTCTAAGCAGAGCACCCAGAGCAATCCCACAAGGGCCATGATATATTAGGTGACTTCACTTCCCTGCTCAAAACCTCTCACCTAATCTAAGGAGTCCTCACTTTACTCTAAGTAAAAGCCGGAATGTTATCAAAGTCCACACTGACCTAAACAGCCTTCCCCCTCCCGCCACACACATCCGACCTCACCTGCCACCACTCTCACTCCTCACCATCAGCTCCCGCCACAGATGTTCTCTTGTTACTGCTAAAAGAGTGTGCATGTGCCCCATCTGAGGGCCTCGGCACTCCTTGCTCACTCCACCCTGACTGCACCAGTGAGGGCTTCCTCTTCACCCCATATAAGACAGTGTCTTCCACCTCACCCAGCCCCCTCCAGCTCGCTCTCTGTCTAGTTAGCACCATCAGCTACGCAATTATGCTTTAACTTTTTTTCTCTCTCACAAGAATGTAAGTTTGAGGGGCACTCGGTACATGTGTGTTAAATAAAAAATAAATGCTTAGCACTCCGCTAGTCGTCACGTACACAAATATGGCTGATTATTAATGACTGCCTTCAAGGATCCCTCAATTCCAAAGTAGATGGTACGGATATATAAGCACAGGGTCAGGAGAATGAGGCTCTAGGACTGTTCAGATAAAGACTCTCTGAATGGCTGGAGGGCAGGCACAGTCAGGAAAACTGTCCAAAGGGGGAGAATCAGAGTAGCTGTAGGCAAATGGTCTTCTTCTCTGGGTATAGATAACGACTGAGGGGGGGGGAATCCAGAAGGATGAATGAGAACGATTTTAGAAATTAGTAATCACATTTGGCTCTGGTACCAAGTGTCTACGTATAATGGGGAGATGGGAGAAGAGAGAAGACAAAAGACACATGTGGGCAAGACAATAGAGATATAGGCAGTGTACACAAACTCACACATGTGTGCAGACCCATCTGTATGTGTGAAGGAGTGTATAAACTACAAATGCGCATATGTTTCATATATGCATTATATATGTGCACATATACGCACACACACCATGATGCTGACAGAAGTCTCAAGAACATGTTTAGGATCTTCTCACACCTTCTACTTTTCAACTGTTATACATTATGACCTAAATAGAAAACTTAGCAGTCCACAAAACTATATAGATATGAAATGAGAAAAATCCCTAAACTCCAAATATTTTCTTTTCTCAAACAACAAAAATCCCCCATCAATCTCTTGACTTCCACTTTCTATTACTGTATAAAAAGAGTTTATAGAAATACGTAGATGCCAGGATTAATGCCCAGTATCAAAGCAAGACCTTTTTTCTAGGAATGTACTCTCTCCACTGTATCCCAGCAAAAGGTTCATCAATTTACACGAAATGTTCATTGGCAGAGACTCCGTTCTGTTCACCACATGCTGCCAAAAGCCAGCTCCCAAATGGTGGTCGGCTGATTTCTCCCTTCACCTGCAGAACCCAGATCAATAAGTGATCTTTAGCAAAAAATCTAATCAAAGTGAAAACAGATACGATAGCTAAATTTTAAGCTCAACTACGTGGTGTGAATGCAAAATGGCTTTTTTACACAAAACTCTGGCAGGCCTTTTTAAAAAATGGGATGCATTATCATAATAAAGTAACCTGAGGATATGGTTTGCAGAAGAAGGTGGCTGGTTTTCAATGAGACTGCAGTAAGCTTTTTACTGCAGTATGGCAAGCATCTCTTAATAAAGCAAGATTAGAATCTGTCCAGTGAAAATATCTGCGTTATTTTGAACTCTGATTAAAACATTCTGTGTGGACCCAGTACAGGAGTGCCACATACTATGTGAGACCCGCAGTGGCACTTGGCAGAAAATAAATCATCGAGCTCTAATCTGCTGTGGTCGCTGTCTTCATTACAGAGACCTGTGCACAGCATACGAAAACATCTATAATGTTTACAGCACCTGGATGCCTGTACTATTAAACATCAATACAGTCTGTGTTCATATCATCTCCATGCTAATCAGATCGATTACTACTGATATAGTGTCTTGTTGCAGTATTGTAATGCTAATCAAACAAATGGAGCTGTGTGGAGAAGGCTGAGATACAGGTATTTAATAGCACACAGTAGAAAGGAAAGAAGGAGGGAAGGAGGGAGGAAGGAGGGAGGGAAGACAGAGGGAGGGAGGGAAGAGACGAAGGGAGGGAGGGAGGGAGAAGGAAGGAAGGAAGGGGAAAGGCATCAACAGAAAGCATGCAAGGTGCAGCCAGGTGGTGGGCAGGCTGATTCTCTGTCAGGTCCTGGGAGGTGGTGCTACTGCAATTTTGTCAGCAGCCACTAAAAGGGGAACATAATACCGTTTGATGTCATAAAATGGACTTGAAAGAGAAATGAGATTACCACCCCTGCTTAACATGGCAGAGGTAATTAGCTGCACAAGTAATTAGATACAGGATCCCAGCCTATCCAAGTGGAGGCAGTGGAGGATGGCAAGAGATAATATCTTGTGCCCGCGGAAAGGGATCAATGTCACAGTTGTTTTATATCCAAAACAACCTCCACATCCAACATTCTAATCCTCCAGACAGCCCAGATGTTGTGGTCGCCGCAGTGGAATGAGCATGTTATCACTCAGTAAAAATGAAGGGACACGGGAGGAAGGGAGGGGAAGTGTGGTGAGCAGGGACATCCCTATCTCACTGTAGCTAGCAAGCCTTCCTTGGCCACATGTGGATCTATCTCGGTTGTTACTTTGTGACACAACTGATTGAGATTGTTTTCTGGTTTCCCTTCAGCTAATTTCATTCACTAAAAAAAAAAAGGTTAAAGACAATAACAATGGGGGGAACTCAGTGATAGTACCTTGAATGTGGAAAACCCATTAACACGTGTTTCTCTAAATAATTATGCAATGAATGGAATATCTGTCTAATGGACACACATTTTGGCCAAGCTCATAGTTCATCAACTGAGATATCCCTACTGCTGGATGTGGAGGCAAGTGAAACTTGACTGGTAACTGAGAATTAATACTATTAGCAAAGCAGAAGGGTTACCAATACCACCATGCAGTCCCATGCTCTGTCCTTTTCTGCTGAAAAATGTTAACAACAACAACAAAAATCAAACAAATAAAACTTTATTATTTATTCAATAAATATTGGTGAAATGCCTGCTTTGCACACAATGCTGAACCAAAGCATCCCTTCCCACAAGCACTGAGGCCACTGAGTGGGACTGCTGGCTCAGAGCCACATGGGTCAGGAGTGTGGTGAGTGGTACCCAGCAGTCCCAGGGAAAGGCAAAGGCAATAAATAGTAAATGCTGCATTTCGCTGTAACAAGACGGATGGCCCCAGAGAATACAGTCCAAAAGTCAAATTAAAATTCTGAAAAAAAAAAAAAAACAGAAAACAAAAAACAAGAACACTGCATGCCTTTTTCTATAGAAAGAAAAAAAGACATCATATAATTCAGATGGTTTTCGAATCAGCAGTTCTAGGTAACGGATTTGAATCTCCCCATGTAGGGGCATGCCTATTAGAAAAACAGGAGTCAGGAGAGAGCAGTTCAGTGTTACCCTGCAAGAGCCCTCACATCTTCAATGTTCTCTTTACCTTCCCTGCCTGTTTTGTGGGCTCACTGGTGGGTGGGATGGCAAAAAGGAGTAACCACTTGAACACTGTGAACGGCTATCATAGGCGGGCACCAACCACCTAGTCGGCTGGCTGCTGGAAACTGACAACGCAGATGAACTTCAGTCCACCTGAGTCACGTTTTTGTTCAAATGTTC
>PITA01000911.1:85816-227363 GCA_004023965.1 Spilogale gracilis
TTTTTTTTTTAAAGATTTTATTTATTTGACAGAGAGAAACACAGCCAGAGAGGGAACACAAGCAGGGGGAGTGAGAGAGGGAGAAGCAGGCTTCCTGCCGAGCAGGTAGCCCGATGTGGGACTCGATCCCGGGTCTCCGGGATCATGACCTGAGCCGAAGGCAGTCGCTTAACCAACTGAGCCACCCAGGCGCCCCTGTTCAAATGTTCTTAATGCTATTTGCAACATGTCTTTTCTTAAAATGACAGGACAATCACACCCCCTTACTGGCCTTGACCACACCCACAGACCAAGACAGCTTCACGGTTATATGACCTACGTGTTTCACTTGGTTTAATGCTCTGCTGCTGTCATTTTGAATTTCTCATTTTCTTGATAGGTCTTGAACCTTGATAGGTATTTTCATTTTGCATGGGGCCCTGCAAATTATGTAGTTGGTATTGTAGTTGGTATTGCCCATTAAGGAAGACAGGAGACCTCAGCATCTCTTTCATTTATGGTAGAAAGACTGAGAACTGCCTGATCTGTCATGCTGCATTCACTATAAAGCCCCTCTGTGTCTTTGATTCTTAATTATATAAGAAGAGGGGGCATCTGGGTGGCTCGGTGGGCTAGGCAACTGCTTTTGGCTCAGGTCATGATCCCACGGTCCTGGGATCAAGTCCTGCATTGGGCTCCTTGCTCGGTGAGGAGTCTATTTCTCCCTCTGCCTGCCACTCCCTCTGCTTGCATTTTCTCTCTCTCTCCCACTGAGTAATACATAAAGCCTTAAAAAAAATAACGTGAAGAGAATCAAAATGATAAAGAAGAAACAGAGAAGATCTTTAGAAGGCATCGAGCACTTGTGGGTATAAGGGATATGAAAGAGCTCAGCTCTGGCCTAGAATGGTCCTGAAGAACTGAAGGGTCTGAACACAAATCTTGAGTAGCTAGGAGGCGAAATGAAGTGAAGCACGACTGCCTGGGCTTACCCTAACATTCTGGAACATCCTTTCATTCATGAAGCAGCCACGTGGGGATCCTCTGGTGATAATACCTTTCCTTCTCTCACACTTCGGTCTGCACCTATAGTCTTCTTCTGCTTTTGCTTATCTGGGAGATAATGGGCTCTTAGTAAGGGAATCATCTTTAATCCTTGAGCTTATAGATACTACTAGCTATAATGTGTCACAAAACATGTAGCTATTCTTTCCTATGCCAACTAAATTGTTTGCTTCTTACTCTTTTACTGCATTCTCCAAAGGTTTCTACTGTCATGAACAAAGGACTTTGCTCAGACCTCATCACCTTGGGCCCTCCACACCTTCAAATACATCATGACCCCTTGGAAACAACTTCGAAGCCTTATCTTTTCCTGTGGCTGGGAGACACAAAATTCTAACTGCGATATCTGCCCCCTGACTATCTTCTCTTTCTAAAGACTCCTTGGTCCACTGCACTTCAAACTAGGCATTGCCATTCAATCCCATCTCCCATCTCTCATTACCCATCACCAGTGTTCAGAGGATATTTCCAAGGAGATGTCCAGAAAAGCATGGATTTTCCATCCCTTCCAAACTACTCTCCTCCCTGCAAAATCACTGCTCATTCCTATCTAACATTCTGTTTCTGCCCTTCTGAATCCAGCCTTCTCCGTATTCTGCTGCTTCTTGACTCTCTCTAGTGACCACACCATGTACCTTCCAGCTCCTTGATATACCATCCCTCCCAGCTAGAATGTTGGGGCCTTCTGCTCCCCCCTACTCCTTGGGATCAGCTCAGATTTCACCATCTCTCTGAAGACTTGTCTGGATATTCAAATCCACAGTGAGCTCTTTGTCATCAACTGAGGACATCCAAATCCTGTGACAACTTTGGGGAATGAAACCTAGACTATCATGTCTTGTGACTCTTTCAGAGTTGTCCTAAATTGCTGTTCAGCTCTTCATGTGTGTTCTTGTTCTGTCTGCTATTACGTTGTCTTCTGCTTGAAGGAAGGGATGTGATTTTAAATTTGCTAAAATCTCCCAAAGGGAATGAAGTGGAGGCAAGTAAAGAACACTGTTCAATCAATGTTGTAAAGTCATAGAAACCAGCATTCTCATCTAAAGTTTTACCTTCTTTTCATTTAAATACTGTATCAACATTTTCAAATAAATTCAATGTATTTTTAAAGTGGTATCATTTGTTGACTCTTTGCCTTTAGAACTTACTATGACTAGCCAACATGCAGAAGGGACACCCCAAAAGTGGCCAGGCTTTGTGTCGATGAAAAGCTATTAGCATTTTCCCTGTACATCACAAAGAAACAAATAATGGCTTCAGCTTCGGTAATATTCCACTAATGCTTTTTAAACAAAGATATATGCAGGCAGAGAGTGACTCAGCTTCCAAAATAGGCTTAAATAAAAATAATCACATTGTTTTAGAACAGAAGGTTGTGTTTAATTGGTAATTTGTGGGTTCTAAGATGGAAACACACTACTGTGGATTCTAATGCTTGGTTAATAAATGAATTACAGTAATATAATCCAATTACTATTCATCTCAATTGAACAGATAACTTCCCCTAGACCGAAAACAAAGGAACCAAAGGAGATCCAGTTTACCTATTTTTGAATGGATGGAAAGGAAAACTGGTTTTTCAGAGAATAATGCCATAATGCCTCAATGGGCTTGCTACCTAAAATGCTCTGTGTGATGATACACACTGTGCAGGCCTTTGAAAATGCTTCAGCTGCCTGCCAGACATGAATAGTGACTGCTAGGCAGTCACAGTCATTAGGCTAGAGCCCCATCTAAAAAAAAGGAAAAAGAAAAAAAAAATGCCTTTGTAGGACACCCTGATGTAAAACAGACCAACTGGCTGACAATCCCTCCAAGGACCAGAATCCCCAAGCGTCCTCATCTCTTCATCATGCTCAATCCACAGAAAGCATTTTTATTCTTCAGCTGTTCCAGCCAGCCCCAAATGAACCCAACAGTTTTCACAGGGCTTGCCTGGTACTATGAGATATTATTGATTATATTTGTTTGTATGTCTTTACATGTAGCCCAGACACCCATCTCAAATATTTTTTATTTCTGTGTCCTGCATCCCCAAAGCAAATCCAAGCAGGCCCTGCTTAATAATACCAAGTATTTTCCTTTGTTAAAAACTAGTATTCAGCCTGAGGACCATTAATCAGAACTGTCAAGTGTGATAGAAATACAGACTGAAGAAGAATTCATAAAACGTCAAGACCCAAGGCACTGTCAGGCAATACCCAGGAACCCACCAAGTGGGATCACAGAGCCCTTCCCATTTTTACTGAAGATACTGGTACCAGAGTGATGGTGACAGCTCTCTTGATATCTGATAATGAGGGTCAAATGCTTAGGTTACTGGCATGATTCATGATGGGAGCTCAGAAAAACAGGTTGGGAATACACAAGCTAATTTTTTTTAAAGATGTTATTTATTTATTTGACAGAGAGAGAGATCACAAGCAGGCAGAGAGGCAGGCAGAGAGAGAGAAGGAAGCAGGGTCCCTACTGAGCAGAGAACCCAGTGCAGGCCTCGATCCCAGAACCCTGAGATCATGACCTGAGCTGAAGGCAGAGGCTTTAACCCACTGAGCCACCCAGGCACCCACACAAGCTAATTTTTGACTTTGGTTTACAGAAAAGCATATGGGAAGACTCACCTTCAGGGCACCCAGGTAAGGCCCACTGGATGACCGAGCCTTAACTTCGATAAGTTGGTTCAGGCTGGTAAATGCTTTGTAAGGTTTTGTAAACAAAACTGAAGGCTTTCAAATAATGTGATGAGTTTATTAAGCCTTAACATTGTGGACAGAAGGAAACTATAGGCAATCGAGTTTGCAAATTCAACTCTTCTTTGCAGTCATCCAAGTGCCCATTAATATCATGTGGAAAATGAATATTTTCCCATGGGATTGGGAATAGAGAACCCATTCTGCTGATGACCATCATGCTGAGAAGCTGTTTCTACAGGTCGCAGTCAGCCTAAAGGGACAGTGCCTCCCACCCTCAGCACTCTGTCCACACACATTTCTTGAGCAACTACAAGCATGCCAGGTTCTATTCTGGATATCAAACTAGAGTCCCTAATTCTTCAAGGTTACACAATTTAACTTTGGAAAATAAAACACACATGCAATCAGTGATTCAGTGATACCCCTGAAACACATTAATACATTATACGATGTTCTCCACAATTCATAATCAGGTTCAATAAACTATCCCCAAGATCCCCACAGTCTTTTTTCCTTTTTTTTTTTTTTTTTTTTTTTTAGGGTTTCTTTATTTATTTTTCAGAGAGAGAGCAAGTGAGCCAGGGAAGGGGCAGAGGAAGAGGGAAAGAAAATCTTAAGTAGACTCCACACTGAACTGAGCAGGGAGCCCCAGGCAGGGCTGGAGCCCAAGACCCTGAGATCATGACCTAAGCCAATACCAAAATTCAGATGCCTAATGGACTGTGCCACCCAGGTACCCCTAATAGTCAATCTCTAAGTGGAACAAGCACAGGCTTTTTAAAAAATTTTATTGATTTTAGAGAAAGAGAAAGCATAAGGAGGGAGGAAAGAGACAGAGGGAGGGGCAGAAGGAGAGAGAAAGGCAGACTCCCTGCTGAGTGGGGAGTACCAAAGCACCACTAGGGTCCTGAGAGCATGACCTGAGCTGAAGGCAGATGCTTAACCCCCTGAGCCACTGCACCATAAGCACAGATCTTGAATGAAACTCCACTTTACTAAACTCAGAGACTATCTTCTTATTTCTAAAGTATGAGAAACATAGTGTATCTCACAGGACTTTCATAAAGATGAATCAAAACTTGTACCATGGCTAGAATAAATGGTGTTCAGTAAGTATCAGCTCTCTCTGAAGAAAAATTTACCTACACACTAAAGACAATTACTTTATGTTGATAATATTTTGTTGTTACCAGAAGAAAATTTTCCATTCTATTTATAGTTTCATTATTTCTTTGAGGGGATTTGTGGGAAAGCAACAAAGAAGATGGAAAAAAAAAAGCTACAAAACAATATGTTGATTACAAAACAGTTCTATTTATAAAATATTCAAATTATAGAACTTTCCCTTAACTTAACCTTAGTAAGGTAGGCCTGTTTCACTTCTTTCAACAGTTGCATTTCAGATTTATAGACATAATCTATATAATCATGAAAATACGAAAAATCATATTTTTCACATCATCAGTTCTTATCTATTAGCAATGATCTCACTTGCAGTGGTCCTCTAGGGTTTAATGGGCTCTTCGATACCTTCTCTCTGTTACTACTAAAGACTGAACAACCTCACCTTTATACCTTGAAAAGATGGAACACTTTATTACCTTGTATTTATTTCAACAAATGTGGTTCATGCATTTGAATGCACAAAATGAAACCCTAATCAAAAATGAAGCAATGAACAACAACTTAGGTCTCAATAGTATTTTGGAAAATTAAACATCAACATTGTTTCCATTGGAGAAGGAGATGGTGATGATGGTGACCATTTCTATCATTTCTTGGAGCTATGCTGTATGTGAGATGTATGGATTCCTCAAGTCCTTCCTTGTTAAGTCTTTAACTTTAGTGAAGGTGAAGAGATTATAAACACTTGGTCTTTCAGTCTTATTTTACAGTTGAGGATACCGAGGGTCAAAGACAGTAAGTAACTAATTGGAGGCTACATAGTTCTAATAAGTGGTAAATTCAGGATTTAAATCCAGTTTCTAATTGTTGTGAAAGCACAGATTGCCCACTACTTTACAATGCCAGCAAAATAAATAGTTAGTGATGACAGCAAAGTGATTTAACAACCATTTAGACACTTATTTTGACTCTCATTCCCAGAGATACTGAGAACACATATACATTCTTATTTATGTGGTATCGCAAACAGACTGGAAAACATTAAGGAAAATGTAGATGTGGGCTACTAAGTGACTTTACAAGAGCAATGGAAGATGTTTCTGTTCATAGAAAAGTCTAGTCTGCTATTCCCAGTAAAGGCACGCAAAGAATAGGGTTGGCATAATGCCCAAAACTCCACCAGGACTCCCAGACTCATCCTGAATGGTATTTTAGGGTACTAAAGGTTCACTAGCGGAGGTTCTGTTGTCACAGTTTTGAATCTTCAGAGATTCACAATCACCTGACTTCCTTCAAAAGTCTTCTAAGCCACTGACTGGGCAGAAGGTTACAATTTTGCATTTCTAATAAGCTCATAGGTGATGTCATGTTGTCCACAAACCACATTTTTAGTAAGAACGTTCTTTTTTTTTTTTAAGAGATTTTATTTATTTGACAGAGAGAAACACAGCCAGAGAGGAAACACAAGCAGTGGGAGTGAGAGAGGGAGAAGCAGGCTTCCCGCAGGGCAGGCCGCGAATGCGAGGCTCGATCCCGGGTCTCCGGATCATGACCTGAGCTGAAAGCAGACGCACTGAGCCACCCAGGCGCCCCTTTAGTAACAATGTTCTAAACCAATATTAAAACATAGAAAATGTCCTGGAGTAGGACTCCTAGTTGGAGGCCCAAAGAATCAACTTGTAACTTTCAGTGCTGATGTCTTGTCAAGCTTGACTTAACTACAAATACTTTAAGTAATTAACTACATTAACTACCAATACATTAAGTAATCCTTTGTGAGGAAGAAAGGAGGAGAGGTTAGTAAAAGACACAATCTGCAGATAAAACCTCTATAATCAGGCACTTGCCAGAAAATAAATCAACCCAGCGGTAAAGTGGTCTATTGACATTTCTAGATTACCCAATATTAGGCTAAATTTTAGAAGGATTATAAAAAGGATTACCTGATTGTTGGCCTCATGGAAGATGCAATCTAGAAAAATATTTAGGGCAATTTAGCACTAAATTTAATGATAATAACTGTGTGTACAACAGGATAAAAGTATTGGCAGGTAACAGGTTTTTTTTTTCCACTGGAGCCCTACTTCTAGGAAAGAGAGGATGATACAGATTTTTAAAGATGGAGAATTTACAAAATTGCTTTTCCTGAACATGCAAAGTTTTGAAATTAAAATCAACCACAGACTGCATTCCAAAGACAATGTATGTTAGTTTGCAGCTTCAGGCTTTAGTGAAGCTTCAACTTGCTTTATTCATTACACAAGTAAGAAAGGAAGCATGCATGTATACCTAAGTACATCTAAGAAAGTATTTTTGCTGCCTGATCCCAGAATGTGTCTCAAAGATGCTTTGGTCAAGGCTGTCAGTTATCTACCAGACCCTTTCAAGAATGAGGACCACAGGGGTACCTGGGCCGCTCAGATGTTAAGCGTCTGCATTGGGCTCAGGTCATGAGCCCAGAGTTCTGGGATAGAGCACTGCATCGGACTCCCTGCTCGGTGGGAAGCTGCTTCTCCATCTCTCATTCTCCCTGCTTGTGTTCCCTTGATAGCTGTGTTTTTCTCTGTCAAATAAATAAATAAAATATTTTTTAAAAAATGAGGACCATAGCATTACACCAATTAATTGTACCTGGGTCTAGCTTTGCCTCTCCCAGAATACCCAAGATTTGGGGCCCATGCAAAAGCATCCCTTCATCACTCAGGAAGAGGAAGACAGATGCCTAGACAATAATTAATGACTGCTCACTCATTTACAGCAGGACTCTTGACTCTTGATTGCAAACTCTTTCTCTTAACAATCCAATCCTGCCTTTACCACCACCCAAGACAAGGCTCCTGTATAAAAATATGTATAGAGCTTCAGATCTTCTTTCTTTAGCCTAGGCTGGAATCCACCAGGAATTTTCCTTTGAAAGTAGTCCATTCACAGTTAACATCAGCATGTCATTAGAGACCATCCACTAAGACCCAGACTTCTTTTTAGATTGAGATATATAACTTAAACTTATATAATGTAAAACAACTAATCTCCCCAGTCACTGAAAAGGATAATGTTGAATCATTCATGACTAAAAGCAAGGAAAAAACTTAAAACTTCTTAGCTGTTCTCAAATTTTTAAGATTTTAAATATTAGGTTGATGTATTGCCATTGTATAAATTTATACATAAAAAAGAAAAGGACCAGCATCCTGCTGAAGAAGTAGGCACCAATTAAGGTTTACCCACTTGTAGATACTGAGTTTTATGAATCCACTCTGTATCGAGCCAAAATAAATAATAATAATAATAATAGTTATTATTATTATTAACTGTGCTTTCAAAAATGGCATTTTACATCTTAGGAAAAGAAAAAATTAAGTAGCTGAAGATCACATCTAATATAGTCATGCCTTCCTAAAGCACAGACCTCGAGAAAATACTTGCCTCCACTTAACAATGAGGTAAACATGAATTGTTTTTACTGTTGTGAAATTATTTTGTCAAGATGGAAGAAGTTTCATAGAAATTTCCTAAACTTACACAACAGGTAATTCCAAAGATCTTGCTTCCAAGGCTTCTTCAGCTTTTTTTTTTCTTAATGAAATATGATAAAATATTAATTCAAGATGCCAAGGGACATACATAAACAGAAACACTGCAGTATGTTTTTTCTAATATAATTGCAGAATATTGGCTCTACTCCTAAATTATTGCATTAGTTCACAAGGGCTCCCTACAGAATTAGGCAATTTTTTTTAAGTAGTTAGACCAGATATCTTGTCCATGGGAAAGTCATGTGTTGCAGCCCACATCAGCTATTCCTTTCTGGGAAGGGTCATGAGGTATACACTCTGCTGTGTTCCACACCACCATCTATATGGCACTTGCAGACAACAAGCCAAAGACAGAGATGGAGAACAGCTGACTCCAACATACTAAAAGATGGCAAGGCACAAGCAATTCTTCTAAGCTTTCTCAAAGAGCATCAACAGCAAACCTTTTCTCTTCTCGGGCTTTGAGGACCCCCTTTGAAAAGAGTGAGAAGAATCCTTCACAGAAAGGGGTGGTCATTACATACAGCCATCCCTATGTATCAGAAGTTGGCAGCCTAGAAAAGAAAATCATGGATCTCATCTATTCCTTTTGAAAAGCACAATCCAGGCACATCAAAGAAATAAATTCTTTAGAATAGTCACATTATGTCTGATCAATATGAAAGGATGCTTAGTTATTTCACACTTAATAAAACAAAGTGGAAAGAACCTTGCCTTTCTTTCCCACTGAAATTCTAATCATCAGTGAGAGCACTTAAATCTGATCTATCAGATCGCCACTTAAATCCAGGTGGCATCTGGCATCTGGCTTTTGTTGGCCAGTCAATTCAGCACCGGCAAAACCAGTAAGCCCAGGGATGCCCAGGATCCACAAACCTAACTTCAAAATCAAGCTATGAACTTTAAGTACAAAAATTGATTAGGCACATGTATACAAGCCAAATCACTGCCAACAAAATATTCAATCCCCCAGTCTTCTAATGCTGATAAGAGATAATTTTTAACAGCTTTACAAAGGGCATGCAATGGGAGCCATCAAGAGTTATTTCAGAATGTTATACTATCTTCACAACTCCTTAAGACATTGGATTCTCAAGGTGATGCTCTGGCCTAGATTCCTGTCAATTATCCATTTTTACATTGGTTTCCTCCACAAGTGTCCCACTGTCACAGAATTGGAGTGGCCTTCAAGCTGACACTGGCTCGAATAGTCAGAGACCAGTGATATGGTCTCTGTCACAAAACATGAGTTGGGATGAGCAAACACCGACCCCTGATCTCCTGTGCTCACGCACAGGAGCTCCAAGACCTGGCTTAGTCAATACCTTCAAGTCGCATTTTACAATTTCAGAATCAGAAATCCAAATAGCATAAGCATTCCCAACCCAAGCACTGAAACAAACTACCCTTTGTTGGCTGCCTGGTCACTGTCCCTGCTCGGATACTGTCTGAGACACAGAAATGTGGAGCTTCCGGAATCATGCCAGGGTCTAGTAACAAAAGGGGGGGGGGTCATTTCCTTCACATTCACAATTTTTAGAAACTGAATGGTCATCATTATAGAATGCCGCCAGAAATCATTCCTTCATGCACCTTTCCTCCAAAACAGCTATAATTGAACCATTCTGAAGTCATGACAATTACAGGAGTAAAACATTTATAGCACACATCTTTCCACATCCCAAGTAGCTAAGGGCATCTAAAGCAACCAACAATTACCACTTTCTGCTTTAAGTACTGAACCTTCTGTAAAGAAAAAGAAAAAAATCATTGTCAATCTTGTAAACCTAAATAACTACTGTAGCTTCATTTCTTCCCTCCTGCACAGCATTCCTGTAATTTACAATTTTCTAAAAAAAGACATCACTAATAATCACATACATTCTGTCAAAGCTAACAATAAAAAGTTCCGCTCTTAATCCTTATATACAAAACAGCAGGGCTCATTTCACATTCACCCCTGATATGGCTCTAAATAAATAAAAACTAAAGTCATATATGTGTGTATATAAGAAATATATCAAAAGTGAAAAGATACCTCGGTAATTTATTACCCTTAGCTAGAGAACTCTTTTTTCTTTTTTTAAGAATTTATTTATTCAATTGATGAGAGAGAGAGAAAGAGAGAGAAATAGGGCACAAGCAGGGGGAGAGGCAGCAGAAGAAAAGGGAGAAGCAGGCTCCCCACTGAACAGAGAGCCCCATGCGGGACTCATTCTCAGGACCCTGAGTTCATGGGCTGCGCCAAAGCAGACACTTTACTGGGCGAGCCACCCAGGTGCCAGAAAAAATATTTTTATTGTAAGGAGCATATATATTTTACTAATGGTTGATTCTTTTTATTCTAGCTCTATCCATGTATGATTGACAAAAATTATATATGTTTAAGGTGTACAATGTGATGATTTGATATATCTATACAACCAAGCTACTTAGCACATCCATAATCTCACCATACAGTTTATCTTTTTGAGGGGTAACGGAGGTGAGAATACGTAAGTTCTACTCTCAGTAAATTTTTAGGATACCATATAGTATTATTTACCATAATCACCACCACATACATTAGATCACCAAAGCTTATTCATCTTATAACTGAAACTGTGCATACTTCACTAATATTTCCCCATTTCCCTCATCATGTAGCCCCTAGCAACAGCCATTCTACTCCTTGCTTCTGTGAGTTCAATTATTTTAGATTCTAAATATGAGGTCACGCAGTATTTCTGTGGCCTATTTAGCATAATATTCTCCAGGTTCATCCATGTTGTTGCTAACAGCAGAATTTCTATCTTTTTAAACGGATGAACAATATTCCTTTGTGTATAACACACACAAACATATCTATACACTTATCTATACATAGATATTTAGACACACATATACATGCATACACACATTTTCTTTACCCATTTATCTGTCAATGGACACTTAGGCTGGTATCCTATCTTGGCTACTGTGAATAATGCAGCAAAGAACATGGGAGTACAGATATCTCTTCGAGATACTGATTTCATTTCCTGTGGCTATTTACCCAGAAGTAGGATCACCAGATTGCACGATAGTTCTATTTCTAATTCTTTGAGGAAACTCTATACTGTCTTCCAAAGTGGATGAACCAATTTATATTCTCACCACCCATGTACAAGGGTTCTCTTACCTCTCTGACAGCACTTACTATCTTTTGTCTTTTTGATGTTAGATAACCATTCTAACAGATGTGAGGTGATATCTCATTGTGCTTTTAACTTGCATTTTCATGATGATGAGTGATTTTTTTAAAAAATATTTTATTTTATTTTAAGCAAGCTCTGCATTCAACATGCGGCTCAAACTCACAACCATGAGATCAAAAGTCTCATGCTCCACCAACTGAGCCAGCCAGGTGCCCCACGCGGCTTTTCATATCCTATTGAGAATATGTATATGTTCCTTGGAAAAACATCTATTCAGGTCCTTTGACAATTTTTAATCAGTTTTTTCTCTGCTATTGAGTTGTCCCTTATGAGATGGATGGTTGCAAATATTTTCTCCCATCTCATATTTTCTCCCATCTCATTATTTTGTTGACTAATAGTTTATTCTTATAAAAACCTGCTATACTCTTATTTCAAGTAAAAACATGCATAACTATAAATAAGTGTCAGGAAAGAAAGAAAACTATATTTAGAAAAATGGAGAGAGACTCAATTTTAGATTACTATAGAGGTACAGTCCAAAACCACTGCTCTGTTTTTTTAACCATTTTTTTCTACATTGTTGGACAGTAACATGTCAATTAGCTAAGTCTAATAAGAATTTAAAGAATTTATATAATTATACACCTAGTTTTACTGCTTTGCCTAAGATCACTGTCACCTTGTATAAAATACTTTTCATTAAAAAAGGCAATTTCTTCAGTCCTTTGATGGGACATAATTAGCTTTTCTGACATATCAAAGTCACCTGGCAACACTAACTCTTGCTAGAACACTAAAGCCAGGTGTGCTGTTACATGACTTTTTTCTTTACAGTGCCAACAGAACTGTTGATGGATGCCTCTGTAGTTTAATAGCTGACAGTAGGTGTAAGTAAATAACATTTTTATTTAAAAAACTATAATACATAGTGATAATGAAGAGCAGAGGCAGCTTTTTCATTTACAACCTGTCTATAAATTTTGGCAGGAAATTGAAACTAATTTAATATGTTCAGTCTGAGGAAGTTACTCTGTTCAGAACAGAATCATAGTTAAATTGCTGTAGCCAGAATTATACTCTCTGAAATGAACAAAACAACAATGTAGGGCATCTAAGTGAGGTTTCCAAGCTGACACGTGGTAGCTGAATAGACCTGAGTAGAAACACGGAGCTTTTGTGTCTGCAAATTGACTGCAACTATTATAAGTACTAAATATATCATAATCTGCTGCCCATCACTACTGGAAAAAACTACTGGTGTTTTTCATAAAGTCATGGCATATTGAGCCCTCATAAAATATAGCATCTTTGGCGATATTACTTGGTAGACTGACAAAATTCTAAACTGCCCTTTCAATAAACCCATTATACAAATTTCAATAATGGAGGACTTTCATTTACATAACCTCTAACTTCAAATTAAGGGCTTTTCAGTCAAGACATCAGGCAATGTAAGGCAGTGGACCTTGCTGATAAAATTTAATACCTTAACACAAATTTAAAATCTAATAAGAACCGGACATGGTACAAAACCATTCCAAGGAAGCAAGATTCCGAGTGTCTGGATATCACCAGGCCTGGAAGCAGGGATCCATGGAATATACTGGAACAATCCCCAGAATAGAGACCGAGCTGCAGCTGGTTTGAAGAACTCAGAACAAACAAACAAACAAAAATCAAGCTGCAAACTCTCTCTTGCATTTTATGTTAGGTATACATGGCTGCCAAGACCAAGAGTAGCATGAGCTATCTGCCATTTTTCCATATTTTCTGGAAGAAAACCAATATTCTTAAACCCAATCCAATAAGTGTTTTGTCTATACAAACATACCACCAATATATGATGAACATCACTAGAAAAAATTGATTTGCTCTATAATGTATGCCTTATAGCCAACTTTAGGAGACATTTGTACTTAAACTAGAAGCACCAATACATAACTATGACCAAGCACTAATTTGGTTAAGTGATCATATTTGCAGAGAGAGATCTGTAATCAACCTCTGGATTATTACTTTGTGAGACAAAATAGCCAGATTTGGTGCTTCCAATGCAATTATGATGTTAGTATTGTCCTTTTGTTCACCATTCAACTAATAAGCTACTGATCAATTGAGGCAAGGTAGAAATGGCTATTTCAGAGGTCCAGGCCAACATCTCTCAGCAGCTCAACTGGCTCCACACCTGAGTACAATTTCCTATACAACACAGGTCCTCAAAAAGCTCTGGAAAAGAATGGAGGAATGGTTCCAAAAATTGAGGAAAGGCCCTGAAAGACTTTTGAAAAAATCCTTCCCTTGGTCAACCAGTCCCCATGCATACCCTAAACGAGTCTCCCTATCGGGGGCACACCCCAAAGATGGCGCCGAGCACATGACCACATCAGCACAAACAGTTCCAGGAAGCGCCCTCCCTGAAGACACGAGACCGCATGCATTATGGATAAGTGGGTCCGTGCTCAGTGCATGATCACCAGATGCCACCAATGCCTGCTGGCCGTGCAGTCCACACCCCGCGTGATCTCCTCTCTGATTGGCTATGATACTGTATAAAAGGGGCTAGAAAGCTTCCCGAGGGAAGAGAAGAGAGGGAGACGATGGGAGACGATGGGAGACGACGGGAGATGACGGGAGAAGACGAGACGGGACACGAAACGACACGACGAGAGAGGAGAGAGGAGGAAGGGGAAGAACGGGAGAAGGAGAAAAGAGAGACGAGGAAACGGGAGGAGGAGAGAAGGGAGACGAGGAGTCGAGAGAGGAGAGAGGAGAGAGGAAGGGGAAGAACGGGAGAATAAACGAGAGCTTCAACATCTACCTGTGTGTCGCGTCGTCTCTGCTGGCGGGGACCGCGTCATCTCCCCACACCGTTGTTTCTCATCCATTCTTCAGCAGGATCATTTGTGGCCTATCAACAAACTAGTGACCTGCTAGAGGACTTTTAGGGCCTTCTTCTTAATCCCACCTTTAAAATTCTTAAAGTCTGTTCCCTTTTACATATAAAAAGATGGGATAAATTTTTTTAAAACTCAAAATAGGTCGAACTGCTCTGAGAATAAAAATGTTATCTGCATGGAAATCACTAGATAAAAACTTACAACACAAATAGTCTCTCTCACAACTATTCCTCTTTCAAGACAACCCAACCAAAATCTCTTACCATGAAGCTCAAAGTGGCCCCATGAACCTACAGCATAGACCTGAGAATGTGTTAGAAGGGCAGAAGCTCAACCCTACTCTTGACCTACCTAATAAGAATCTGTATTCTTAAAAGATCTTTAGGTGATCTGAATGTACATTTAAGTTTGAGAGTACTCCACCTAAAGATTTTCACAAGAATCTCTGCAAAGGAATTTGAAAAGATGAAACTAGGAGGAAATGTGCTCCCTTCATACTTAACCTGGAGAGACATAAAGCCAAAGAGCTAATTATTAGGACTTTGATGAAGAATATATAAAATTATGAAATTCCAGAACTGACTGGAAAGGGCCACCAGGCAACTTACTGGAGGGACAGAAAAGTTCCACAAGTTTCATTGGAATGGCAGTTATACACATGATTACATTTGGTAAAAGTCACTGGACTGTTTATTTAAAATGTGTCTTGGGGCACCTAGGTGGATCAGTCAGTTGAGCATCTGACTTTGGCTCAGGTCATGATCTTGGGGTCCTGGGATGGAGCACCCCCTCTGACTCCCCGCTTCTCACTCTCTCTCTGCCCCTCCCCCTGCTTGTGCTCACTCTCACTTTCTCAAATTAAAAAACAAAAAGCCTAAAAAAAATTATTTTATTTCTTCTTAATTTCACTCCAGTCTAATAACAACAAATAACCCGATCCCAGTGCACATACCCATGTATCCTGGATACCCCTTGAAAACTGGGAAATACAAATGTTAAAACTGGGTCCCCCATCTGCCGTTGTCAGTACTATAGTATTCTCTTGAAGTGAACTACCAGTAAGAGTTCTTAATTCTTTTTAAGTATCAACTCATTTATTCCAAGCTTATGATTCTTCTAAAATTTTTCACAAGTGTTCCCTTCCTAAAACACCATGTACATATTTCATCTTTTTCTGTACAACTCATTTTCATCGTCATAAGCATCAACTACCCTAATAATACGGCATGGCTATCTGGAGAGGTATTGGTGCTAGAAGAGGCTATTTATGGTCTCCATAACCAGACCTCCCACCCTTTGAGCTTTATTCCATTTTCTTCCTTTCTACTTTACCGGTTTGCAGTTAGCAGGCCTCTTTCCTCACTGATAGCTGCCTGCTACCTTTTCTTTCTCCTCTGTGGTTTGAAAACCATACTGTGGACTCAGGTGACTTCTGCACAGAGACGGTCTATGACCAGCCTCGCTGACATTTCCCATCACTCTCTCACATCACCCTGTTTTCATCGTTTATTATCACAATTTTATTCGGCTTTGTGTTTGTTCTGTTCTCCTAACTTTCTCACTGTCTCCTTTTACAAGCAGACCTAGTTGGTATTATTTGGTATCAAGTGCTCAGGAACTTAAGGAGCATCTGGCCCAAAATAGGTACTTGAGGAAGGAGGGGCAGTGGGTGTCTGGTGGGCAAATATATAATGGACGGCTGGGGAAAGCACCAATGCTGAAATTGGACAATGGAGTAGAGTTCTCCCACTTTACTAAGTGGAATGATCTCAGAGCAAGGGTTTGGCTCCCCACAAGCTATGGCCTCCTCATGTGTTAAAAATGGGACTAGGCCATATGTATCGTATATCACTGCTGTGAGGACTAAATGGCCTTTAAGCCTCCTTAAGGGAAAAACTAATAATGAGGCCCAGACAAACGGTGAGTAAAGAACAAACAAGTAAGTCTTGAATAAGATTCTACCTGAAAAGGATACAGATGAGCTTTGTGCAAGCCTTCCTATGCTTATTGTAGCTGTTCAGGTCTTTCAGATGATCTACAAATTAATTTGTATTATTTATTATTTTATAATCCTCATTGTTAAAATATTTTTTTTGTTCTTCGTCTAACAACTAGATAAAGTACTCTTCGAGTGAAGTGCTGATTAAAGCTGAACCAAGAACCACCTCTCTACTCTTTTTAGCCTTTAGAAACTGTTTGACACGCCATTTACTCCTGGAGATTTGAAAAGCAAATAAGGACAGAACATACAGCGGGAATGAAGTTCAAGGAGTACGGTTCCCAATAAGAGACTGAGGCAAAAGTCTACAAAGTGACTTACAAAATAAGGCAAAGTACAGAGCTCAAACAGATATTTGATTCTAGGAGTATTTGCCAAATTAAGTAAATGAGAACCATCCACACAATTATCCCCAAATCCGAGTAACACAGAGCTAAAGCTAATCTAACTAGAGAATCACACAAAAGAACTGATTACAATTCATTTCTCAAAGTAAGCAGATGACCTTTCACAACTTCTGTCCCAATAGACGGTGAGCAGCAAGACTGCAGCCCAGGCCTAATTCTCAGTATTTAAGCACAGGACATAACGAGTTCAGACAACAACGGCACAGCTGGCCCAATAGACAGCTAAAAACCAAAACAACCACAACAAAAAAGTGGCTTTTTTTTTTCTCCAAAGCATGGACAAAGTTCACTGATGAGACTTTTAAACCATCTAATACACAGAAAAATTCCAAAGGAATCTATCTCTAAATTCTAACCAAAACCTTTTAAGCAAAACTTGTAATCCCTCCTGGTGAAATATCTTCTGCATTCTTCTATAATGACACACACATATATAGTACACATTACATATATAATTCCATCTGGCTATACAGGTGTATGTATAGAATGTGGCAGATGAGTCCTGAAAACAATCGCTGCATGCTCCTTTTTCCATTGTTTTCTATATTTTGTGAATTTCTCCAAGAACTGTACTCTGGAAACAAACCAATGTATTTTTAATGGCAAACATTTAATCTGGTTTTGACTGTTGAAGGTAGGTATACCTATAACTTGTATCTGTGCTTCTCTTTCAGATTTGGCTTTGGGACTATTTGTGTGTTTGCCTGCTCGGTAATAAAAGAGAATTAGAGAGCTGTGGGATTATCTGTTCATTTTAATGATGCTGTTTTCAATGGCCAGACTTTCTCTTCAAGGCTCTCTTGAAGAGCGAAGGGACAAGAAGGCTTTAAAAGTGGGCATTAGGCACCGACTGTTGCACGCAGACTTGAAGAAGAGCCACTGGCCTGCTGTACATTTACAGAAGATCTCATAGCTCCATCTAGCTCCAGACTAGGGAATTCAGGGAATAATACAGAATTAACCCAACAGGACTACCAAAACATAAAAGGGAAATCAAGAACAGTCGAGTTTACAAGTACAGGAAATCTGTCATTTAACACTGATTAAAAAGAATGTTCATTAGTTAATTGACAGTTGATTTTTCTAAATAAAGAAGTCATTCATATCATTATTATTTACTTCTTTAGCACTTCATTTTTAAAAAACAGAACAGATATGAGAAACGATTAAAACTGAACTCCCCCCCCACACACACACACACACTGAAAATGGTCTCCTGTTTCATACATTGTTCTGAGTATTCTGAATTCTGCCTTGAGATCAGGAAAACAGAGAGGAAGCCACTTCTAAAGTTAAAACCGAAGGATAAATCAGGATATGATGCAGAAATATGACATGATTAGTGGGTTTTTTAACCAAACAATGGAATCTGTTTTGAGTTGTTTATAGTCTACAATAAATCCAGAGGAAATTTACACAAAGCCTCCAAAAGGGGTTTATGTAAAAACATAATTACAACTCATGAGCAATCTACAAATATCTCTTTAATATGAAAACACAAAAATAAGCAGTAAAATATGAAACAATTAATGAAAATTCAGTGAGGAAAATAACTTTGGGCCTAAGTTTAAAGAAATCCCAGGAAGAACATGCACTTGAAACAAAATCTATCACAGAAATTCAAATCAAATTGTCACTATACCAAAACATATGGAATTCAAGTCTGTATTTGATGTCACAAAATTAAACGGCGGCATAATTCCTTAATTATGTTCTTTAGAGATGACACCAAACATTTTTAGTTTTAGTAATGAACAGGCAACTCTGCATTTCTCTAAATATCATTTATTACTGAGAAGCACAAGACAAACAATAAAAACCCTGAAACTAGAAAAAATTGTTATTTAACCCACTTGGACTAGTTAAAGTCCAAATAAGATATTCAAAAAGTTATATAGGAAACATTCTGCATATTTCCTTTTCCACATTAAAAAAATAATTTTGGGTGTATGTATTTTTATTCGTTGAAGTGCAATAGAATTTCCAAGTTCATTTTAGATGGCTTTACATGAAAGCATAATTATTTGTTATTCTTGCAAACTCCCTGACATGAGAGCACGTCTTCCAGTTTTATTGAACGAAATGACCAGACGATCCTAATCAGCTCAGAGAGCGATGACCTCGAAGGACTCCTACCAAATGGGCCTGTGCTTCTAGGTAAATACCTACTGGAGCAACTTACAAGGCCACACAAACATCTATAAATACAGTAAGATGGGTATAATTACGATTTCCAGCCAAAGCTTTTTCACTCTTCGCTGAGCTTTAATTCCATTGACAAGCTTCTTAAACTGGGAGATAAGCACGATCAGGATTTCGATAAGCTTCTGCATGTCTGTAGGTGTGTGCACATCTAGGATCACTCCTGTGTGGTAGCGTCTCTGCCCGTACTTGACCTATCTTTCTGGTTCTACTCGGCCACTGAACTCTGTCATTCACCTTGCAAATCTATCTCTTTTTGTCTATTTTCTACGCTAGAGTAGGGTCACACTTTTATCACCTTAAGACTGGATTACTGCAATAGTTTCCAAATCAGCCTCACCAGACCTCTACTAATCTTATGCCCAGTTCCAGCCAGCACACACAACCTCATGGTTAATCCTGATATTCCTCATCGCTGACACTCGGTCAACAATGTAAAGATGCCCCCACTGCAACCAGGTAACACTCTAAGTTATAAGCCTTGCATTCATGGATCTCCCAGAGTCCCTTATGACCTCCCAAGCCCAGGCCCTGTTCTTCAGCCTTGATCCTGTCTCTGCCTGGCTGAGATATTCCACACCTGGAATGGCCTTTTCATTTCTCATGACTGGTTAAGAGTCTCCCTGTTCTTCAAACTTATTTAAATTCTTACTCCCACAATGACATTTTGCATGATGGTTCCAGCCCAGCATATTGTCTCAGTCCTCAAAATTCCCACAGCATTTATCTATATTGCTCCCTTACCACTTAATAAAAATGTATAAATTCCACAGTTTGTGTTCATGGCTTCTCTCTCTTTGCTGCAGTACAAAGGCTTCAAGATAGAAATCATAGCTCCATCAGTGATATCATCACCTTGACTCACTCAGAAGTGGTTTAAGTAATGAGAAATCCATAGGTTTTGGATATAAACAGACTGGGTGTGTGACTTTCACTTTTCTCTTCTATGAGGTGAAGACACGGCTTCCTAACTCCGTGCTTGTTGTAAGGGTTAAATCCCCAGTTCAAGCTAGAGTTTTCACTATATATCAGTCCCTCTTGCCTGAAATGCCAAAATCTAGCAAACAGTGCAGATATTGAGTGAGTACCCTAGTAACATTCAAATTAATTAATACCTTTTTTTTTAACATCAGCCAGTGATATTCTGAATTACTGTTACAGTAAGAGGTATTTTGGTAGTTATCCAACTAATTGTCATGCTTAGCACTTTATTTGGCTTGGAGCCTGACAGCATACTTTAGTTTACTTGCCTGCTTCTCAATCTAAGGGGACTTTCTCTGCCATGCTGGTGAAAGTACTGATTTTGAGGGCCTTGGAAAAGAGCCAGAGGACGAGGCTATCCACAGAAAACAAAAGCCTTCTTTTAGCAATGTGCCCAGGTAGGTGTGGGAACTAGGGGTACCACCATGTTAGCTGTAGTCCCCACAGAAAACACCAGCCTAAGCGATGTCTAAAATGACAGTCAATAGGGAATTGACGGGCTAGTATTCCTCTATAGCCATTATGCAGAAAGAAGCATTTTAATATTTAAGTATAAATGAAGCATCAAAAACACTATACCTCTGTCTTTAAAACATAAGCCCCAAACACTTGAGAGTCAAGGGGAGGAAGCAAAAAGAAGGTAAAGGTAGGAGATCGAAAACCCAGATTCTTTTCTCTATCCATCGCCAGTATTCTTTGATCGTGGAAAATAAAAATGTTAATCGCCTCCATGTCTCAGTCCAATGTTATAAGACTGGATAAAAAGAATCACAGCCAACAAAAACTGTCTACATTAAAAAGAAAATCTCATACTGCATCAAAGAAGTCATCAGAACATTTTGTTCTCTTAGGTTTCTAGGGATTCCTAAATATAGGCTCTCTAAAGACAAATAAATTCAGTCGTACAGCTCCAATTTTTTATTTGGCAAAAAAGAGAGATTACCTAGGGCCTAATAAACTAAATATTTCTTTTCTACATGAAGGATGTTTAGGAGAAGCTTTATCTTGGGAAGATCAGAAGCATAATACTACCTATAATTCAGCATTTGTCAAAGTTTAGTTACAAACCACTTATATCAAAATACCCTGGGGTGGGCAGGGGAACACATGAATGCTTCTGGACCCCACCCCAGAATTTTAAAATGAGAATCTTTAGTATTTTTCCTGAGTATTTTCCATCTATAAGTTTTAAAAACATTAAAATTAACCAGAGACCAAAAGACTTTTCTCTAACCATGGTATAAAGTACACACAAATCATATAACCTTCCTTTCCCAAATTACATTTCATCAGCAACAAAAGTCTTCAAATAGGAAAAAAAAATATATCAAAATCAGCAGCCTGAACATTATGTATCACAGTGGTCACACATAGACAATATCTCATTTTGCCTTTCTAGTGGTGATTTTCAGATTTTGTAGACTGGCAGATTAGATACATAGTCTGATTCTCTGCTATTGACTTTTATTTTATTCTGTGGTGGTTGTTGTTGGCTTTTAAGTACTACTGGAAACCAGCAGTCACCTCTACTTTCCATTTAATCATCAGTTGCATAGGATCTCCACTGTAAACACAGAGTTTGAACAGATCACCCAATTCAACACCTGTGCCAAGCCACTCGGTCCCAACTCTACAGAAGAAGCAGCTCTAAATTATTAGATTAATATGCTCCACTCACAACCTGTCTAAATCCAAGCACTTATAATAGAGTGATATTAAAATAAAATTCAATAAAAACCTAAGTCCTCCCAGGAAGTTGTTAAAGTTGTTAAAGTAACAGAACTGGATTGGGGAATTTTGAAGGAAAACTCAGAAATTCTCAGGGATTCAGGGTCCTCCTCACCCAAAATATTAGTTGGGGGCATTGTAGTTTGGATGAGGTCTTCTAGATTTAGAAATCTATGACTAAAATATGATGGTAGATAATTTTCAAACCACATATATTATATTCTGCATCATTCTACCACAGTGCCAGACTGTGTTTAAATTATTTAATCCCTGTACACATGAAGACCTGACACAGACTGTATAACTTAATCCCTGTCACTCTCAACCCCACGATTTATAAAATGAAAATAATAATGACACTAATATTAACCTAGTGAAACTACTGTGAAGGTTAAATGAAATAAAGCTCTTAAAGCATTGAGCACTACTTTGGCTCATTCTAAATGCCCAAGAAGTATTATTTTATATAGTCTGATCATATGCCAGATTGAGTGACAATCAAGCATAGTCCATTTGCATTCAAAGAGCCCAGCTGGGCCAAGAAACTCACCTGGGTAGAGACCCACATGAAGCCATTCATGGAAGCCTTCACAACCCTAGTTGGGAGCAATGCGTGGAGATGTTCTCTGTAATATTCATGCTTGAACCAAGACGGCACTTTGAATGTTTCTCTCCAAGAGTGCTCAATCTTTCTGGCTCAATTCAGTCTCTAGAGGACACATTCCCCATGCACACCGTGCCAGTACAAGATGTCCCTCCTCTCATATGTGTGTGATATAGGGTCTAGATTGGTCAGGTGCAACATTTCAAACACTTCTAAATTGCCTCATGCACCATCAAGATCAATAGAGCAGTGGTGGGATTTTTTTCCCCCTAACAACCAAATAACACCCACTCAAAACAGACAAATGTCTGTTAAATACATCCCTGGAAACTGAAAGAAACTATGTGAAATGAAGTGGCAAACATATAAAATGGTCAGGGAATTCTCTTTCATTACTGTTATCAAATTTCAAAATTAAAAAGTCAATAGGGGTATAATATTTATTCAGGGGACACAAAGCACATGGAACAATGCTCAAAGGTGCATTGTAAAGACCTTCAAGCATGTTAAGGGAGCCAAAGTTATAAGATAATAAAAATACTATTACAGCCCATTAAGCATGCTGTAATGGTGCTTAGGGATGATGCAGTCATGTTTTGCAAAAACTTATTTTCACCCATCTCCCTGAGAGGAAATTCAATACAATCCAGATATTCTTAGGAAGATACACCAATACTTCCAGGTAATACAGAAATGTACTTCATCACCAATGAAGACCTCGAATACTAATTTGGATGTTCAGGATGTGCAGAAGTACAATAAACCAGAAAAGAGGATCAAATTGAAAAGATGTTTTTTTAATGCCTAAATTACTCTGATCTAAGGGTTAAAAATTCATAATCAGTTAGGTCAAAAGGGTAGGACTTTCAATATGTTGCATTTGTTGTTTTCAGAAAGTAAACTTGTGCTTCACCACACAGTGGGGCAACACTGTTTTGACAAGGACAAATTTAAGGAAACAACAGTTCAAGTGACCACACTCTTGAATTGATTCCTCATAAAGTGATTTTCAATTTTGTTTTTGGCTATATGCAACTCAGGAGAGTACATAATCTAAATTCATTACTATTAACAATTGTGGTTGATGATACCACTTTTTTCATTGCTCCATTTTCAGCATCTAGAAGAGTGCCAACACCACTAAGTAGGTGATCAATAAATGTTTTTTTGAATGTATATATTAATTATTACAAGATTATCCATATTTTATTTATGGATGGATGATTTGTATATGTGGATACACATACACTAATGGTTTTGTAAATTTAATAAAGGCACAGAAAAGAGCTCAAATGTTTTAAGCACCAGCTATGTTCCCAGCTTTTACTGTTTCATTTACACAGTTTCACTTACCCATCACCATGACTTTTAACCAACACTCTGAGAGAAAAAGCAATCAGAATGTACAGCAGAGCCCTACAGCTAAAAAAAAGAAAGAAAGAAAGAAAGAAAGAAAGAAAGAAAGAAAGAAAGAAAGAAAGAAAGAAAGAAAGAAAGAAAAAAGAAAATGGTGGAAATAAACTGGTGGGATCCCCTGGATCATTCTCATTACTAGCACTCCACCATGCTCCATGTTGAGATTTGCTCTTCCCCCCAAGGCTGTAAGCAATGGGTGATCAATTCAGAGCAAAACAAAATAATGTAGCAAAATCCTAGAATGATCAGGCATCTGGAAGAAGCTCTGTGCCACATGGGACATAACAAAAGAACTGGTACAAGTATTCACTCAAGGTACATGATGAGAATGAGTGGGAGACATGGTAGATAGAATCTGGCCAAGGCAGGATCTGTCTAGGAAGCAAGGGCTTCTTGCTAGTCAAGATAGCGCCAGAGAACTTTAATTCTTACTATAACCAAGGTTCAAAGATTAAGCTACAAGAGTGTGGGCACATATAGCTTACAACAATGGAACTGGATTCTCTGTATCTTTTTGACTCTCACTACTCTAACATACTGAGAGTAGGATTTACTCTCTTCTGCCAATATCGGTATTTCTCAATCAGCGGCAATGTCTACTGCCACTCCTTTTATTATCATACCGAGAGTGCTACTGGCATGTAAGTGGGTAGAGGCCAGGAATCTGCCAAACATCATATAATGCATGGGCCACCTCCCGCACAATGAAGGATTATCTGGCCCATCCACAGTGTCAAAACTGAGAAATCTTGATCTATATAATTAATATAAAAAGCATTCACTTAATTCACTCGCCTATACAGTTGAGTATCTACTATGTGCCATATGCTGTTCTAAGCATCAGGGATATGGTGGTAAGCAAATCAGACAATGTCCCCTGAGAGTTTATACTTAAAAATGGGGATAGAAAAAAAAATTTTTAAATAATAAAAAAAATAAATAAAAATGGGGACAGGAGCACCCGGGTGGTTTAGTCAGTTGAGCCTCTGACTCTTGGTTTTGGCTCATGTCATGATCTCAGCATCCTGAAATAGAGACCTGTCTGGGCTCCATGGTCAGCGGGGAGTCTGCATGAGATTCTCTCCTTCTCCCTGTCCCTCTGTCCCTCCCCTGTGTGTTCTCTCAAATAAATAATTCTTTAAATTTTTTTTTTAATTTAAAAAAATTAAAATGGAGCTAGACCTTAAGAATGGACACGGAGGGGTAACTCTGGAATACACTATAGCAATTCAGGGAAAAGATGATCATGACTTCCAGATACAGAAGCGTGGAGTTATAAAAATAGAACAGAAAGCAGTCTATTTGCTATCAAAAGATTTCCCCAGTGAAGCACTATCAAAATGAAAAAAGCACCCCATGGAAAATCAAATCACAGATGACAGCTTAAATGAAAACAATCCACTTAAAATTTCTTTTGAATTGTAAACAGTAAGGATCAGCAAAGTTTGTAATAATGAAGCCCTTATTCAAATTCGATTTTACAAAATTCAACTTTACTTTGCTCCCCTAGTAGATGTGTTCTGGAAAAGTTTTCCTTAATGTGACAATCCATACAGGTGGGAAAAGCCAGCAACTGATTGGGAATGGTCTCTTCTTCTGTCACAAGCTGAAAAGTTCTCATTGAAGCACTACGAATTTCACATATGTCAACACCGTATTTATCCTGGTGCACCTTTCTATACCTACTGGAAAAAGCCATCTTCAACTTACAAATGTGTTGCCTTACACAAGTTCATTTGCCGATTAGCTACTTGGAACCCAGAACATATATTCCCAGAGAAATGATATTTTGTTGTAAATAGTCAGATTCCTTAAGAAACAAAAATTTGTCCAATTCACACTGTATCTATATTAAAACACCAAAGCTAATAGCAATTTTATTTTATTTTATTTTAAAGATTTTATTTATTTGACAGAGACAAACACAGCCAGAGAGGGAACACAAGCAGGGGGAGTGAGAGAGGGAGAAGCAGGCTTCCTTTTGAGCAGGAAGCCCGATGTGGGACTCGATCCCGGGTGTCCAGGATCATGACTTGAGCCAAAGGCAGTCGCTTAACCAACTGGTGCCCCGCTAATAGCAATTTTAAACCTTCCTTTTGTGGGGTGCCTGGGTAGTTCAGTCGTTAAACATCTGTTTTGGGCTCAGGTCATAATCCCAGGGTCCTGGGATCGAGCTCCACATTGGACTCCCTGCTCAGTAGAAAGCCAGCTTCTCCCACTCCCACTCCGCTGACTTGAGTTCCCTCTCTCGCTGTGTTTCTGTCAAATAAATAAAATCTAAAAAAAACCAAAACCAAAAAACAACAACAAAAAAAACCCTTCCTTTTATGAGACAACAGGCTGAAATTCCAACTCCTAATGCCTAATAATTAACCATGAAAATGAGGGGAGCGAGGGGCCCTCCCACCCTGAGGTCTTTCTTCCTATAAAAGCAGGGTTCCTGTGGTCTGAAGCCATGGTGGATGGAGGAGAGGTAAGCATCTTCACCAGGGTCAGGAAGTGATGAAATGATGGGGACTCAAGTGAAAAATGAAGCCCAGGGAGTCAGGTTATGGTTGGAAATGTTACACTAATTCAGTAAAAAAGTATTTGGCTAGAAGATAGAGATGCAGTGATGAATAAGGCAGGCTCCATGTCTCTCATCATAGAATGCAAAGCCTTAAAATGAATCACAGTGGTAGAGGAAGTGAGTGATGGATGAGGGAAAGGAAGGATGTGGAGGTCGAAGTCTAGTAGAAGAGCAGATGAGACTATCCTATGAGAGCCTCTTCTTGAAGGAGAACAAGGACACGAATCATGAATTTAACTAAAAATCAGTCTTTGATATAGTAAAAACCTTACAGATCTCATCTGGCAACCGGCATTGAAAATGCAAAAAAGTCTAGTTGTAAATTTGGAATAAGATTCAAAATGCTTGATAATGAAACATCTATTAGTGTATGCTTTCTGGATCTTACTTTCCTTCTTCATGGCTTTGAAATAATCAACATCAATTCTTCCTCTTTTGTATAAGTTTGTACCCTAGAGTGGCAGGGAGAGCATGACTGATTAATAAAGTCAGAGAGGATGTTAAAAGGCAACTCATTTATAGGTGAAAGAACAGAGATCTAGGGAAATAATATGGCTTGCCCCAGACTAAGGTGGCATGAGGGCTGCCGGGCTTCTGGGACCCAGCAGTTTCCGTTATACCACCAACACTGCCACTGTCATTACTAAAATGAGGATGAAGAGGAAGAAACAATACTTCTGGAAGTAGATATGATACATAGCCTATAAAGGCATATTCCTCTGAACAAGGACTTCAATTTCCAACTTGTGAAAACTACAGGTTAAAAATCCTTACTTTGACTCTAAGATAAATATGGAATCAACATTCATAAATCTGCAAAATTTCCAGAAAATGCGTTTGCCCTATAAGTACCCCCCCCCAAAAAAGGACCAAAGTTTGGAAAAAGTTGTCCTAATTACAGTCCCCCTTGAATTCTTGAAGCCACCATTTCACTCTTTACTTATTGAGTAGCTCTTAAGGGTTCTCCCTTAAGCTCTCTCTTGTGCCTTCATTCCTCATGTGGCCCTAATTCCAGTCAGATGCTTCTTGCATTCCAGAGACAGAAATCACATCACAAAGACTGATGGAATACTGCAGAAGCTGAGTCTAAAAGCTCTCAGTGAGTGCTTCTCCAAAGTTAAATAATCATTGTGATGGTAATTTTGGTGGCTCTCAGGCATCCTCTGTGACATTATTTTGAATATATCTTACTTATCTCTTTTGATCTCAATTCAGTAGCACTTCCAATTACTTCCAGAATCTCCGCAGTTTTCTGAATAATGGAGATACTAAGAGTTTAAACTTCAGTGAGCTAGAGAGAAATAATTATTAGGAATATAAATGGAATTGGTTTCCCTATTTCTAGGAATGTGTTTCAATTTTCAATTTGATTTTAAACCCTCCCAAGTATTTTTAATACTGTTCTTAATATATGTAAATAATTATTTTGGAATAACTGAATTCAGTTTTAAGAGCTACTTACTGATAAAAGTTATTAAGCAAAATTTATCTAAATTACTTAATTCTGGAAACGCAACATCTAACAACAGGTATGTGAAGAAGTATGAGGTGGCAAGAAATGAAAAAGCTACAAGTGAAAAATTGTAGTAGCCCCAATGAAATCATTAGGAACTAAATGCCTATTTGTTAGAGGTGGCTTCCAAGGCTCTAGAAAACAAATGTGATACATGTGGTAATGACTACAACCCTCAAAGTAATTCTGTGACACAATTATGTTCACCTCTTGCTGATAAAGCTCTAAGTCCATATGTCATGTGAGCCAATCCCGACTTCACCATACATTACGTCAGCATTCCAAACATGGCCAAAGGACTTTTCAATCCAGAACCACTCCTAATCCCTACAATGTAAATTTACAATTTTACCACCTATTATAAAGCCAGGGAAAAAGGCATCCATAAAAATTTTTTAAAAGCTTATACAAAGGAAAAGTGGATTATACTTTCTAGAAATAAAGTTTTGAATAAATTACACTTTTTTAAAATAAAGTTTTGAAGAGCTATCTTTTCAGTAACAAAAACAGAATGAGTGTGTTCCAGGGGCACCCGGATGGCTCAGTCCTTAAGCACCTGCCTTTGGAACAGGTCATGATCCCAGAATCCCAGTATCGAGCTCCGCATCAGGCTCCCTGCTCAGCAGAGGACCTGCTTCTCCCTCTCTCACTCCCCCTGCTTGTTCCCTCTCTAGCTGTGTTTCTCTCTGTCAAATAAATAAATTAAATCTTAAAAAAAAAAAAAAAAGAATGAGTGTGTTCAGATATTCAGTGGATGGAGTTGGTTTTGAGGAGGCTCCATTTGAAATTAGGTTCAGGTCACCCCAGAGGGAGCACATTTTACAAAATTCTTGGAGCTACCAATCGACTATCTTTTTTCAGTCTCCATTCTGCCAGCACATTTTCAGTACACAAGCTGACAACCTGGAAAAGTTGCCTGGTTCCTTCTTTCCAACTCTTCGCATTGGTAGCCAAAAGTATCTTTGTTGCTCAAACAGTCCCTGCCATCTGCCAGCAGTTCCTGGTCCTGCGGGACCATCTACCAGCCCCTCAGCTTCTGTGCCCGGGGCCATGCTGCCCCTGCCCTATTGCAAATGCTCTTTCACCAGGAGAGGAGAGGAGCAAACCAGCACCTCTTGATTCCACTCACTTTTGGTAATCATCCCAAAGGCTGTTTGTTCTCTAACCCACTGGTTCTCCAGAGTACCCAGACTCAACAATTTCAAGGGGAACAATTGCCTTTGATTTTTTTTTCTTCTTCCCTGTTGGGATACGAATTAGACAGCGACAGTACATTAACACAATCAGTTATTAATATAACAGGTTTTTATAGCTACGTTCCCTTTTTGTTTTTATAAGGTATTCTCAATTATAATGAATTATTCTTCAGATAAAGAAGCAAAGAAGGGAAAACAATCCTTATTCTTACTGTTAATCTTGATTATTTAAAAACAACTTTTGGTGGAAATTAATAATTCAGTTGAATGTTATTAACAGTATAATGTTAACTTTATGCCACAATGCCCTGTTCTCCATTCTAATCTATTTAAAATTCCTGACTTTAAAGTAGAAACAGGAGTTGCCTAACAGTCTCTTAAGGTGGTTAAGCCTAAAGAGTTTCCATTCATATTCTCCCTTAAGGCCACCAAGAAATTCCTTAAGGCAAGAGGGTTTCAGACTTTGTTAAGGATTATGATGGAGAGATTTTCTTCATAGATTTGTAACTACTGGGGAAATTTATCTAATGTCTCCATCACTGCTCAGGCTTCAGAGGGAGGCCCTTTTTCATTCCCAATCGCTCCTCAGAATCCCAGGATAACTGAACAATCATGAAATTTGGAAGGTTTGCTATCTCAGTACCAAAATTAAATTAGCATTTAAGTGAATGTCAGGAATCAAGTTCACTCATAAAAAATTATATCAGTCTAGCCAAATGTCAGAAAATATACATATTTTAAGCCAGGACATCTGAGGTTTCTCCATCTTTAGAGATGGTAATGTTCACTGTAGGCATGTCTGATCTTATTGTATTAACCTTCACATTTCTTTCAAATATTTTAGCTTTATAAACCACAGACCTTGATGTTGAGGCATATGGCTATTCTCATCAACCTATAAAAATACTCATTTTCTACCCCAAAGATTTATGTAATAAAAATTTCTGGTTTTGATTTTCAAAATTTCTATTCACAACGAAACTGTATATATTTCTTATAGTGGAATACTTAGTTCTGTAAGTATAATTTCACAGTAGATATCGTTATTCATATTCTGCTCACTTCTAGAAAAGAAATAGCTCTTAAATTTTGCTCTTATATTTCACGCTTTTTGTCCGAAAGCATATTATTTTTAACAAAATTTCTATAGAAATGATATTCACTTCACATTTAGGATTTTATTCGCCCATTTCCCTAAAATTTGGGAATGCAAATATCTCCTCAAGGTTTTCAGTTTTCCTCAAATATTAAAACCATATAGAACATCAGAAACATGGGAACGATACATGATTTTGTAAGGGTTGGAAGTCATAAATATCCTAAAACATCAGATTGTTTTCAAAAATCCTAATTGTGATAAAAATAAATGTATTTGAAATTATTGTGATTCTGATACTTGAAAAAGAGTGTACACAATGAAAATTAGGAGATTAACATGATGGTAAATTCTTTGATAAAATAATTGATTAAACAGCTTCCCTAACTTTAATTTTATTCCTATACTAGTAAATCCACTTACAAATTAATATAAAGTTAGCAGCTATGAACACAGATGAATTCTGTGGGGGTCAGATTGAAACAAATCCAAGACACCAAATGCTCCAAACCTACTCTCATCTCCTCAAATGATTAAGGATCTTTGCAGAATATGTTTGCTTGATTCGTTCTGTCATTGGGTAAACTCTCTTTCAAAAGGGGGCAATCATAAGGGTACCAACTTCATTCTCAGGAAGAAGATTTCTTTTCTGACATGGTGGCTCTCCCCTAAAATGCATGGTGTGAAGTCATGAACTGATGCAGAAAACTGCCTTCATGAAGCTTGTCCATGTCATTAGCAAAAGGAAGTTGGAAAAAAAAAAAAAAAAAAAAGATGCTGAGAGCTCCCCAGGGAATTGAATGCAGCACTGGTCAAGTGATAGAAAAACAAATAATATTTTGAGTTTTGCTGACAGTTTAGTAATGACTGGTGGGTTTTTATTTGTTTGTTTGTTTTAATTCAAAGATGGGAGAAAAAGAAAATCATTCAAAGTCACCTAATTATAATATCATGGACATCATATGCTGATGTTATTATGTATATGTATGTATAGATATTTGACCTGAAATCTTAGAAGTATATATATTTATCATAAAGAGACTAATACTCCTTCTTTCCCTAATAGTCATCCTTTTGAATAAAATGAAAGAATATCCTTTGTTTAGGAGACATTTAGTCTTATATACCAAGGATATGAGCCATTCTGAAAGCTACTGAACATTTGCTATGTGTCTAATAGCACTATGCTTTCACTATGGAACGTTCATCTGAGTGCATTTTCCACATATTCTGGGGAGAAACCCATGGAACCATTAGTGTTCTACTGAATCTTCTATTGCTAATCCATATTTTCTGCTTCACTGTCACTCGCAGATGGTCTAGACTGTCTTGCTTACCTTACCTCCTCCTCATTTCAAACTAGATTCCCTCCATTTTCTCAAGGAAATCCTAGATAGGTTCTTCTTCAAATGTGCAGTCTTGGTTTAGATTATTCTCATCGCTTCTCCTTCACCTACCTGTCCATTTTCCTACTACATTAAAGAAACTTCTCCATAAAAAAGTGGAACATTTGTGGAACAAAAAGTGAACATCTTTTCAAGCTAATTTTATGTCTTCGTTTTTCTCCAACTTTCATTCATCATTCATTCAATTATTTGTTATGGTTGTTAGATACATTATTTGTTTTAGTTTGCTGAGCTTGTGTGATAATTATTCTCATTCCCAGCCTCCTTGAGTCCAATTAACGTAAGCAGGCACTGAAAGAAGACCAAATGATGACTGCAGTTTGCTGAAATTGGCCCCATGCAGCCCAACTCTGCCTAGCATTGTGTCCCAGCTCTTTCACACATCTGGGCTTCATCCAGCCAATACTCAATTGTCACTCCCAAGTCAACCCAAATGTGACATCCACCAAGACAACTTCCCTGACTCCCCAAGCTGATGGAGATGCCCTTTTTGTGATTCTCAAATCCCCTATTTCGCTATTAGGAAGGTTGTTCACATAGAACTACAGTCAAGAACTTATCCAACTGTCCCTCTCACAGACTCTTAAAATTAGGAAACATATTTTGTTGAAATTGCACCTAGCACATAGTAATACTTAAATTTGATAAATGACTGGATACCCATGATGATAACAGGGGGAAAAAAAGAATGTGTCACAAAGAAAATGGAACACCAAAAACAATGCCAAAGGGTAGAAAGTAGGTAACCATTTCTAGCAAACTCTTGAATATTTTGATAATTGAATAATACCAATGAACTCCAAGATAATAATATTTGGCAAGAATTAAGAAGAGTCAGTGAGAAATACCATATAATGACTTAGGACCTCAAAGAACTTCACCATATTATTTTTTATTATTAAGACATCAAATCAGATTGTGATGAGTTCCTCTTTATTATATATTTTATTAGTGACAACAATATTCAATAGTCCCTATTCCATCTCAATTAAAGAAATTTTAGCTGAGTTATTGAGGATTTAAACTTAAATAAGTTAGCAGTTAAAATGGAATAATTAGAATAGCTTTTACAATTAAGAAACAAGACGCTCTGGAGCATTGCATTTCTGTAGAATTACTGCATGTCTCAAGCACATTAAGACCACAACCAAAGGCAGATTGCCTTAGTCTCTTGGGAAATACACTAATCTCCAGAAATCCACTGCTTAAAGCCCTTGTTGTGTGTATGGATTTTTTTCCCAGTCTTTAAATAGCAACTCTGGTAAAATTTTTGCTTCATGTTTATCATGATATTCCAATTTGTATCTAGAAAATGTAAGACTGATCTCTTTCAATATGGGGATGAAATATTGAACAAAAGGCAATACACAATCATTATATGTTTTATTATTAAATTACCTTTATGTATTATCACAGGAAGTTATAACAAGCCTTAACTAGCTTATTACACTTATATACTTATGTATATAATATTTTGCATAATTGCAATTATGAAAATTAAAGAGCACTCACTCCAGGAATTTAAAAGAGCAATAACCTAAAACACGAATGAAGAAAACAACCTCCCAAAATGGCAGTTTCTGCATGGAAAACTTGTTACAAGAACCTAAAAATCAATAAATAAAACCTCTCCTGAATGTGTGAAAGGGAAGCCACTTACAAAACACTTAGCATTTTACTTTCTAAAACCTCTCCTTATAGCACACTATGAGAGTTGATTTCATATGCACACTCTTTTCCCTACCAAAACCATGTAGAAAAAAAAAAGACAGTTCAAATGCTTGGTCCATGTGTTTCTGTTGAGATCATTATGCTGGCCAGTTGATAATGAGCTTTTAAATGCAAAGTGCCTATTTATTAATAATGACAGAATTAAGCTTTCTAATGTATATAACTTGTATAAAATACTTAGATGCAATTTCAAATACAGTTTGATAGAGAAATTGATAACTATTAATGCATCTTGTTTTTCAAGTTCAGGCTAGAATAAAAATTTGTATAACTTTTTAAATTTCAGACTCTAGCTTGGTATAATATTTACCTATCACTCATTCTGACAAGAGATTAAATTCTCTTTTATCTTCCTAATATTCTATAATACTCCTGATAATCTATTATTTCCAAAGCCTTGGGGAAGGCCGCTTGCCTTGAGAACTGGGTGGGGGAAGACGACTACTTCTTGCCACACCCTACCAGAGCTTACAGATACCAGTATCATATAAGCAGATTTTATGTATTTCCTGTCTTGTTCACTAATCATTATTGGTGAAAGAAGAACAAAAAAGAGAAATATGTGTCTCATCAAGATGAATAAATGGGAAATAATGGAGCCACAGGTATAGACTAAAGTAAGTCAATATGATTCATCCTAATGGCCTAGATCACTGACATTTCATTCAGGAATTATGCATTACTCAAGTTTTTCTGAACTTTAGGAGCACCTTCCCTGTCCTAGGGAAAACTCCTACGAGAAAAAGAAGTACATTCTAGTAACCAAATGCAAGCCTAATTAAACTCCTTAGTTTAGAAAGGAGAAGACCAACAGGACTTTCACATTTGCTTCTCTTACTTCACCAGATGGTAACAAGATGATTCCTTGCACTGTACTCAGTGCAATTTGCCAGTCACTCATAATGATCAAGCTACCAATTCAAAGACAGCACATAGCAAATGTGAAGACACTGTGAGACATTCTGCAAAGCCATACAAGATAACATCAAGCACAGTCCTTGCCTTAGCTCACAAAGGATGCAAACTCATACATTGGTAGAGTCTCACACATCAGCATTTGGTCAATGGTGGTTTAGCTGATGAAGATAAAGAATAAATACATCAAAAGATAGGAGTCAGGAATGCTGGGAAAATCTCCCAGCATGGCCCACTGGAATTAAGCAAATACAATGAGCTCATGACCCAACTTATGCCAACAACTTCCCACTGAACCAGGATCACCACATGCAGCCACTTCCTCAGCCTTCTACTACATGCTTCCATTGTATTCACCCCATTAATCGTATGTGCACCTATATGCTTTGACTGATTAAGCTGTTCACCCATGTTCACCTCTCAAAAGCTTATGAGTCCCAGTTACAATAAAAAGAAAATCTCTGCTGAGCCGTTCACTTTCTGCAAAATATCAAGGGGACACAATGGTTTCAATTACTTCTTTTCTACTAGATGAATGAACTCAGCAATGACAGGGTCCTTTCTCATTTGTATTTATTTAGTGGGAAAATCAGGAAAGAAAAAGTAACAAAGCAGCAATAACCTATCACCAAATTTCACATCAAATATTGTAGTCAGAGAAACACAATATGGAGATAAAATGTCAACTAAGCTTCAACTAGCAAATCTGCAAGCCCCAAACGCTGGAGTTTTGCCAAAGCAAACGGTTGAAGTCATTTAACGTGGCTGACTACCATCTGAGACCGGGACTCAGACCGCCAGCTCCGCAAGGGCTGTGTGCGTAGACGCGTGGCCGCACGCACAGTTACGTGTGCATACGGAACACTACAGGTCAACGGCTTGCTACTAGGAAGGTAAATAACAGGTCACTCTTTCTGTACCCATTTTCAATCTCTCCATTACCAGAAACCATAACTACTTTCAGCAAGTAGTTAAATGATGATTTACTTATCTTTCTATAAAATAATATACTCATTTAACTCCAGCTTTTGAGCACTACTTAGGTCAGCCAGAAAAAAAAAAAAAATCCAATGATAATTTATCGTATTGAATATATTTCACTGAATGCTGATTTAAATACAGATCCGAGCCATAAGTAAGTATACACTATCAGGAGTAAGAAAAATAGTGTTTGAAAAACTTTTCTTTTGAGGTTATTCCATTCTTATAAATGCCAAGCAAGGTGTCATTAATCAACCCTTAATCCAATGTTCACGAGGTCCTACTATGTAGAAATACAGTCTTGTAAAACTTCTTTAAATTACTGTTTGTTGATGATAACACCGTGCTAACATTTAAATTTCATGAAAGGTTTAGAAGGTAGATGAGAAAGATGTCAGCACTTCGCTACTCGCTAAATGCCAACCCGCTTCTCATATTGGTTAGAATTCAGCGCCTCACACTGCATGCATTTAAAGGTTGCACGAAGGTCAGTACGCAGCCTCCTCATACGCTAAGACAGCAAAGCTAGGTGGCTGAGTTTAGAAGTCACAATTATAAATATATTTACCAAAAGAGTTTCTATTTTTAAAGAATATACATACAGTAATTTGTGAATTTAGAAATAATCCTAATCCTCAGGAGATCGTGAGTGCTCTGTATGTCCTACAGAGTATTCATTTTTCTATCTACTTGAAAAATGACAGCTTTCTAATTATTCTGTCAAGATTAATAGACCCCAAATTTGACTCTTAAATCTCAGTGGATGTCTTTTTTCCAATAGCCACTAATTCTCATTTGTGACATTTTTCCTCCCTAAAATTATGTGCTGCAAGCATTTTCATAAAGTCAATTTATATACCCGAGCAACCTCTAAATCAAAGAACTAGAGTGATACAATCATCAGATAAATTAGCAACCAACCTTAAAGAATCTTTAACAAGTGCTTTAAAAAGAACCGTAAATATGGATTTTTAAAATTATTAATAACTTAAAGCTTCAACTTCTAGTAAGATGAATGAAACTCTAAATGAGAAACATAACAAAGCCAGATAATGGTTTTCAATTAAAAAATAAAAGTAACAAGTCAAAAGCAATAAGGAATCCATACAGAGGAAAATCAAATGAAAGAGGGACCCAGAAAATTAGTAAGCACTACAGTCTGATTTTATTTTGAACATATATGACAAAATTTACTAAGGCTGACATAATTCATTTGCATGGAGTATAGAATAAAGGAAATAACCCTTAGGGAATGTTGAAGATAAAAGAGTTTATAGTAGACAGTCCCAGCAGATATTCAGAAAAGGCTAGGATTTAAAAAATTAGATCATTGCAACAGTGTTGAGACATGCTCCCCATGGAAGAGATCAGCAAGTAAACGTGGCTATCTTGACACTGCCTAGGTGAAACAGGGGCGGGGGGGCACATCAGATTACATGCATCCTTCCTAAATTACAAAACCAGAACATGAGAGGTGCCTGGGTGACTCAGGCGTTAAGCATCCCAGAATCCCAGAATCAAGCCCCGCATCAGGCTGCCTGCTTGGCAGGAAGCCTGCTTCTCCCTCTCACTCCCTCTGCTTGTGTTCCCTCTCTAGCTGTGTTTCTCTCTCTCAAATAAATAAATAAAATCTTTAAAAAACAAAACAAAAGGCAGAAAGTGAGAATTTAAAATGATTCTGAAGAGTAGGGCTCCCAAATAGCTGGCAGGAAAAGACACACAAATATTCTTGAAAATTCCCACAGAATTCTAAAGAATATAGCTTTAAATAAGAAAAAGGAAAAAATAGTAATTCCTAAGAAACTGAGGCTGCAGAAACAACAGAGTCAAAACTTAAGAGAGATTATATATCAGACTGTTAAACCTGACTGTAAAATAACGGTGTTTCATATGTAAACGAAATAAAGTGAGAACAAAGAATAATTAACCATAAAGTGATAGAGCTGGTCTTTTATAGAACAAAGGAAAAAAACAGTTTAAATTAGGAATGGAATGAATATGTAACAGATATTGCTGAAGGAAAAAAAAATCATGAAATGAAAATAAAATTGAAGAAATAATCCAAGATGAGCCTATAGAAATAAAGAGGTACCAAATATAAGAATACGTGATTTAAGAGTCATGGGAGACAGGTAGACAGTCTGCCAGTATATATACCAAGTTTCAAACAGTTAAGAGTCAATATAAAATATATATTTTTTAAGAGTCAATATAAAATATTTAAAGAGATAACTGATCGAGTTTTCCAGAATTACCCAATGCTCACAAACTTCATATCCAACAAATATCAAACATGACATGTGTAAAAAACAAAACCCCATCTATGCATATCACAATGAAACTTAGGGAAAAAAAAAAAAGGAAGAATTTAAAAACAGCAAGAAGAAAATAGACCAGCCACAAAGAAATTGAGAGTACACTAAGAACAGGTATCTTGCCAACAACCACAGAAACCAAAAAACAGTGGAATGATTTTTTTTTCAATGTGCTGAAAGCCATTGTCAATTTACAATCCTATACCTACTAAATTTCATTTCTAATAGCAGAAATGAAATGGACTTTTAAAAAAAGAATATTCATTATTTAAGGTTTTATTAATTATGTGTGTTAAATTTCTAGTTTTCCATGAAACTTGCCAAGCTAACTCTAAAATTTTTATGGTAAAATCAAAAAATGATATCCTATACCACATAATAAATAACATAGTCCTAAAGAAAAATTTCAAATTGAGGGGACCTGCCCCACCTACGAGCCTATCCTATTAGATATTGCAACCATTCCCATAATGTTGTCCATCTCAATCATTTGCTTTACTTTTTATTCTGAGAGGAAAAATAAAACTCACCTTTTAACAAACTAATATTTATTGTTTATGCGTCTGTCTCCCTATAATACAATGTATGTTCCACAGGCAAGAATCTGTTTTGTTCAGCGTTACCTCAAACAACGAAAAGAACATGTCGTGTAATAAGCACTCAAAAAATATGTTTTAAGTGAATGGGTAAAACAAGAATTTTGAAACTATAGGCAATTGGCCAATGAACCAAACTGAGAGCTCAGTAACAGATTCATGCCGTTTATGACACAGTTCATCACTGAAGGGTAAGTTTTCATTAAATGACTCCAGGTGAGCATCTTACCCATTAAAAAAAATGAAATTAAACCTCTACCTCACATAATATTCAACAAATTGCAGGTGGATTAAATACTTTAGATAATATCTTTAAGATATTAAGAAAGGATTTCTTAAACAAGATTTTAAAAAACTATTCATGAGAATAATTCAAGTATACTAAGAAATTTTCTTTATCAAAGAGTAAAATAAAACATCCAAAATAGATAACATTTTTTTAAAGATTTTATTTATTTGACAGAGAGAAACACAGCCTGAGAGGGAACACAAGCAGGGGGAGTGAGAGAGGGAGAAGCAGGCTTCCCTCCAAGCAGGGAGCCCAATGTGGGGCTTGATTCCAGGTCTTTGGGATCATGACCTGAGCCGAAGGCAGTCGCTTAACCAACTGAGCCACCCAGGCACCCCCAAAATAGATAACATTTCTAACACTGACAAGGTATTGATATCCAGGACATAAGAAAAACAAAGTTTACAAACTAAAATCCTTCAGTGCAAAGGAAAAATGAACAAAAGTCATAAATGAATCTCATAGAAGAAATAAATGACTCAGGAATACATGAAAATATGTAACTTCACTGAGAAGTAGAAGATACGATTTCATTTTACTTTTTGTATTCTTAAGAAATTTCTATGCTCAACATGGGGCTCAAACTCAGGACCCTGAGATCAAGAGTCACATGCTCTACTAGCTGAGCCAGCCAGGCAGCCCTATGAGATCGGATTTTATACCCACTTGACTGGCAGCAATTACAAAGTTGGACCAATGTTATTACAAGGGAACAGTGCAATGGGAACTCTTTTATCCAGTTAGAGGGAGTGGATATTGCAACCACACTTCAGGGAATAGCTTGATGACACCACTGAAACTTAAACACACACCCAAACACCATCCCATTCCATTACTAGAAAGCATCTAGCAAGTGAGGACGTGGAGTTATATCCAACAATCTTCATGATAGCACCATTTCTGAGAATGACAGTAGAAAACAACCAGAACATCCATAAGCAATAAAATAGATGAAGAAATCAATTTGATGTATTCCTGTAATTAAGTATTATATAGCAGCTCACACAAAATCAATTTACTGGGTTACAATCTATTTTTAGATAAAGTAGGATGGACTAAAAAAATAAGAGCACTTGATTCATAGTAAATATAAGCACTGTTTGGTGAAATTTTGGTTTCAACTCTGTGTGTGTGTGTGTTCATTTGCAATGAAAACCTCCTTCTCATGGAGGCGGCCGGTCAAAACAATTAGAAAATCACTGCTTTATAGACTGACAGTGGGTGACCAGCAGTTATTCTTGTCAACATGAATGAATTAAAAACATAATGTGCAAAATCAAAGCTACAGAAAAAATAGGGGTTACGAATTCCCATCAAGAAACAAACATGTCTACATAAGCAATATATTGTTTAAAGTTATAAAAATATGCAGTAATTGTCTATCCCCTCATCTGTGTAGTGACTACATAGGACTATTTCACTACTGAAATAGTCCATCTATGTTCACAAATAGTCTTTGGTATATCTGTCTACAATAACATTAACTAGCTTAACATATAAATATTTTTAAAATATGCAATACAGTTTACAAGCAGGGAATGATTCCATTGTGCATGGCTCTATAATTTCCTCCTTTCCACCCCAATCAGAGAAGATGAGATGGAAGAGGAAAGGAGGACACTGGACATGCCCTCTGTGCTTCAGGAAACTAAACATACTTCGGGCAGTGAGAACCCTTGGTACAAGAATTATCTCCTGTCAAGGAGGTAATACATTCATCCAGAGAAAAAAATAAAGACAATGAGATAAGAAATACTCTCTGGCATGTAAAGTCTGAATACCACTATTGACTATCGTGTAATATTCTTCAATATTATAATCTATTTTAAATATTTCTCACTGATGACCATTAGAGACTTTTTTTTTTTTAGCTATTACAATTCTATAGTGTACATGCTTGTGTATTTCTCTAGAATAATACCTAACACTTGAATGGTGGATTAGAAATGATGGCTATTTTTAGTTTTGAAAACTAGTCCCTAACAGCTCTGCAAAAAATACTTTATCATTTTTCACTTCTACCACCTGTAGAGGAGAGCAACTGCTTTCCCACATCAGTGTGAAAAAGCCAACACTGGATACTATCAATCCTTATCATTTTTGCTGGTCTCCAGAAACACTGTTTTAATATCCAATTCCCAGATAAGCAGTAAAAATGAGCTTTTTGTTTGTTTGTTTATCATTCTTCTATAAATTTACTGTTCAAAACCCTCATGCTTTTTCTATTTTTTTCAGTTTTTTTTCCATTTTGATCTATATGAACTTCTTTCACACTATGGATACTTGTCTTCTGATTGTTAAAAAGTGCTGCATGTATTATTTACCAAGCTGTCTCCTGTGCTTTGTGTATGTTGTTTTATATAGGCTTATGTGTCAAACCTTCCTACCTACAGGTGAGAGTAATGTGAAACTTCCAAAAACAGTTCTCAAATCAATTATTATCCATATAAGTAATTTGAATAAAAAAAATTTTTAAGGGGTGCCTGGGTGGCTCAGTTGTTAAGCCTCTGCCTTTGGCTCAGGTCATGATCCCAGGGTCCTGGGATCAAGCCCCACATTGGGCTCCCTGCTCAGTAGAGTAGAGAGCCTGCTTCTCCTTCTCCCTCTGCTGCTCCCCCTGCTTGTTTTCTCTCTCTTTCTCTGTCAAAGAAATAAATAAAATCTTTAAAAAAAATTTTTTAAATAAACCTCCCTAGTGACTTTGAGATTGATATGTACTTGTGAAGGTTACAGTTTTATATTTAAGTCAGCTGAAATCAGAAGCTATTCACCCCAAGCCTTTATAAAGGCAAGGGTGTCTATGCAAGGTTCTCAGAATTCAGAGAAATCAGCCATACTCTTATATTCCAGAAAAGATTAAATCGAATTTGATAGATGTGTGCAATCTTTAGAACCCATTTTTCATATATTGTAAAGAACAAATGAATACCATCAAAACTATAAAAATATATTTTCTCACTATCCCTTACATACCTAACAATGTAATTTTTAGTCTATGAGTGAAACATGAGGAATGTGAATATATATTTCCAGTCAGTATTTTATGCTTTCTATAACAAAGTTCACAATAGAAAAATTCTGTAAGCCTTGTGCAAAATAAATTACACCCAGCTAAAGTTAAGAATTTCCACATGAAAAAGTTGTTTGACACAGAAAGTTAAATCTTGAATGTTCAAAATATATAGCTTTACACAAACTAGTTATTTTAATCTTCATACTTCTTTTTCAGTCAGCAGGAACATGGCAGAACATAATGAGTGGTGGCTATGTATAATTTTTATGGCTTCCAGTTTATTCTCTTTGAGGGTAACATTAACACCTGTCAGATTATACTCTATTACATCCTCCCAAACTGATTTTCAACTCAACACATGCTTCTATTTTCAACTCTCATTTAGCTCTAGGTAATCCTTAGCATGCATTTTCCTATTTTAAGATGTGCACTCTGTGAGAGTTTGCATCTCCAAAAACTTTCGTCTCCCTCCCTCAGTAATTTGATCTAAGAATGTGGCCCAGTGAGGAGAAGATGGAGTAAAGGGTATGGGCCAAGGTCAAACGGTAATAAAAATCACATTTAAAAATATAACAACCTTAAAAATACACCTAGAAAGGTAAACCATAGAAGGAGGTTATTGATAACATTTAAAATAAAATGGAATTTAAATATTTGTTGAAATTCTTATTTGAAACCAGTATCTTGTAAAAATGTTAGCTTTTACAAAAACCTATTTACAAAAAAATATTTACAAAAAGCTATTTATAAAAAATATTACAGGTTCATTTGAGCTAAGAAGTTTCTAATTCAGCAGAAATAAGGTTTTGCCATTTAATACTTACTGACTCCTACCATATACATGGCATGGTGTAGGGTTATGTGTGTCGTGTAAAGAACATATCCCCACCCAGAACCCCATCAAGATACTCACAAGTTATTGCCAAAATTTTTACTTGAATTTAATATATTTAATAACACACATGACTGGGGCACCTGGGTGGCTCAGTCGTTAAGTGTCTGCCTTCAGCTCAGGTCATGATCCCAGGGTTCTAGAATCAAGCCCAGCATTGGACTCCCTACTCAGTGGAAAGCCTGCTTCTCCCTCCCTCAATCTCCTTGCTTGTGTTCCCTCTCTTGCTGTCTCTCTCTCTGTGAAATAAATAAAATCTTTAAAAAAAAAAAAAACCCTTCCTTTAAAAAAAAATAACAAACATGACTAAAATGACATCTCAATGAGAACATTTTTTCATATTTCATAAAGCTGAATTTCCATATAATTATTTGACAATTAACACATTAAACTAAAAGCATGAACATTTTAAAACAAATAAAACCACTCAAACTTGAAATGGCTATAGTCCATAATTCAGAAAATCTCATGTTGTAGATGAATGGATAAAGAAGATGTGGTGTGTTTACACAATGGAATATTATGCAGCCATTAAAAATGAAATCTCGCCATTTACAATGACAGAGATGGAACTAGAGGATATTATATGAAGCGAAATAAGTCAATCCAAGAAAGACAATTATCATATGATCTCACTGATATGAGGAATTTGAGAAATAAGACAGAGGATTATAGGGGAAGGAAGGAAAAATGAAACAAGATGAAACCAGAGAGGGAGACAAACCATAAGAAACTTTTTTTTAAAAACATTTAATTTATTTATTTGACACAGAGAGAGATCACAAAGGCAGGTAGAGAGAGAGGAGGAAGCAGGCTCCCTACTGAGCAGAGAGCCCAATGTGGGCCTCGATCCCAGGACCCTGAGATCATGACCTGAGCCAAAGGCTTTAACCCACTGAGCGACCCAGGAGCCCCATAAGAAACTCTTAATCTCAGGAAACAAACAGGGTTTCTGGAAAGGAGGGTGGTGGGAGGGATAGGGTGGCTGGGTGATGGACACTGGGGAGAGTATGTGATATGGTGAGTCCTGTGAATTGTGTAAGACTGATGACTCATAGACCTGTACCCCTGAAACAAATAAAACATTTTATGTTAATAATTTTGTTAAAAGACTTAAAAAGGGGGTCTCGTGTTACTGTTTTCCTACCTATGACTTATTTGCTTGTGGTGGTATGAAAATCATTTCTTTTATGAGATAGATGAGTAATTTGAGAATAGTTAAATGACTTCTGTACAGAAGTATTACATAATTCCCCAATATCAGTTTAGATAAAACAAGCACAAAGAGCACATGTCTCCCAAAGGTAAAGGATTTTCTTTGGGACAGGCTCATTTAAGATTAGGTGAGATCATGTCTGTACTGTTCCTAGCATAGTTCCTGACCAACTAGTAGTTTCTCCTTAACAAGTAATTTCCATATTCTCTCCACTAATTTGCTAAAGCCATGTGACAAGGGTTTAAGTTCTTTCAACACATTTGTACCTTTCATCACATTTGCACTTTACCATTATTCATACACGAAATTGCTATTAAATAAAAACAGTATTGCCCATCAGTGGGGTCTATCAGGTCAGAATATCATTTTAGGAATCAACACTAAAAAAAATACAAGCAACCCAGGGCACCTGTGTGGCTCAGAGGGTTAAGTGTCTGACTTTGGCTCAGGTCAGGAAATCAGGGTCTGGGGTTCAAGCCCTGCATTGTGCTCATTCTCAGTGATGAGTCTGCTTGTCCCTCTCCCTGTCCCTCCCCCTACCCACACTTATGCTCTTCTGCTCTCTCTCTCTCAAATAAATAAAATCTTTAAAGAAAATACAAGCAACCTTTAGAGCTTCTGAATAACATACGTGCGCAAAAAAAAGAAAAGGAAAGGAAGACTTTAGGAAGAAAGTACAAAAATATGTTTTGATGCCAAGAGGTGAGGCTTCCGAGCCAAGCAAAGGCTGACATCCATGTTCAATTGTTTCCCTAGCTTTAAACTTTGGGCAAGTTAATTTAGGAGAGAAATTCTGTGCAGCTTATTTTGTGCCACGAGGCGACTCACAAAGGTCAGATGGAAGACTGCATGTCAAGACCTAGCTCAGCAACTAGTTATTAATAAAAGGTAGGTCCCTCATTCATCCGACTGGGAAGCCGACTACCAAACTTCAGCCAAGACTTGTCTCTTTTTTTCCTCCAAGTTTCTACTAGTGCAGCAATTCTCCAAGTGTGGATCCAAGACTAGCAGCAGGAGCATCATCTGGAAACTTAGAAATGCAGATTCTCAGGCCTGAGTTCAGACCCATTGAACCAGAAACCGCAGGAGGAGCCCAGAAACCTGTGTTAGTAAGTCCGGTTCTGGAGGATTCTGATACACACTTCAGTTTGATGGTCTCTGCCATGAGGCTCTGAAACTGAAGAAAATGTTGCCAAGTGTAGCAGAATGACCTACTTTCCCTTATTCTAGAACAACATTCCCTAATGACTCAGCTTCCTTTCAAGGAATTCAACAATTCTGAAGAGTGAAGGTAGCAGTTGTCAGTGAATCAGCTCTGGAGAAATCAGGAAAGCACATATAGTACACGCCTGCTATACGGAGCAACTTTCTTCACTACGAGTCAGATTTACACCGAGATTTAAAAGGTGTTTTAAAGTAAATATATATATATAGTTTCACCATCATTTTTTCCAGCACATTGCTCAGAAATCCTAACCAGCTATAACAAAAACCATTCTCCCACTTTAGATAGGGAGTTTTTTAAAAGATAAATTTAAATGGGAAAACCCTTCTAATTTTCAGGCACATTTAAAAAGTTTAACTACTAGAATCTCTAGCCTTCCTTCTTTAAGAACACACTTTATTCTTTTCTGACACTGATCCCACATCGTTTATACCAAATGTTCTCAATAGATCACATTTTTTCTTAAGGCTCTTAATCCTCTTCATTTGAAAAACATTATCCTTTAAAGGAAATGAAAGGATCCAAGACCACCTTAATTCTGCAGTATACAAATTCTGTCTAAGCATCTGGCTGCCTCCCACTCCTACCCACACACCCATGCTGGTGTCAACATATCAAATATCTAGTAGCCACCTTGGAGTTTTACATCACCTCCTTTTAGATGCTGGAGAGATTAGAGAAGGTCTTGGAAGAGGACTGCTTTGAAAAATAACTACTATTAAGTATACACACACACCTACACACACATACAAAACTTATACACAAATTCATTATCTTGCTATAAGATCAATTCTGAGATAAGAAACCTAAATTAGCTAATAGGAAACATTTGAAATTTTTCAAATAACTTTTAGTCAGACTGGGAATTTTTCAGATATCCGGTTTTCTATGAGGCAGTGGGAGCTTTGGGAATATTACCAACCTGAATTGTGTTATTCTAAATAAAATTTACTATTGAGGTTTGCACATTTTCTAACTTCCTACCAGGTGAATAATTCTCAGTTTTTAAATTTAATTTCATAAGTCATATTAGCCAAAAAGCTCCCTTTTGCAAAAATTGAGCTGATGATTATGGTGATTCAGTGTTGACAATCTGCATTTCATGCAATGGCCTATTTAAAGAGCACAAATATCTTAACAAGTGTAACAGAGGAAACCACTATATTCCCCATAGAAGAGGGAGAGATAACATTGTTTCCACTTGAAATATAGAAAAATAAACCACAGGAAATCTGTCCTCATCAAAGGTAAAACAAAGCCAGTATTCCAGTTACTATTTAAAAATCTGTATTATTTTTGAAGATTGGCATCTGCAAAAACAAAATCATTTACAGCGACATATTCAAGTCGTGGTATTCCTTGAACAGACACTGACACTAATAAAACATCATTCTGGAATGCTACTTGTTGAATCTGTAGCTCACCAAGACACAGCTGCGGCATTTTTCAGCTTCACAAATAAGGAAAATAAGACAGAAAAGTCAGGAGGTTGTTGGAATGGCTGGAGGTTTTGTGCTTTGCTCCCACCTACACACTCCAGGTTTTCTAATACCCAGTAATTTTGCATGAGCACCTGTGCTTTCTGTGTGGGAGGACACCTTCTCTTGGGCTCCCACATCAAGATACCCTTGAGACTGTAAATCTCCATTCCGCTGTTAGGGAGCCTTCAAGCACTAATAACATCCCCTCCCCCAACCCCCTAAATGCATCTTATCACAGAAGGTGGAAAGAGCTCTACCAGGCAGAAACAAAAAATAACAAATGGAAAACTGCAATTTAAAGTAAATAGCTGCCAGGCACCTACTCCGTGTGGTCCTCATCAACGTCCCGATCACCAGCAAAATACGATGGACTCAAAAACATCCACTGTTTGGAAAGAATTCTATAGGATTAAGTTCTAATGGTTACCACTGTGGCTAGAAGGGACACATCTACCTGTTTGCCTCACAAAATCTGCATTTATGTTTTTTGACAGTATTCCATATCACACAAGTATTCCTGCTCTAGGGTTAAAAGCTGGTTTTTTTAGGTATGATAGCAAAAAAAAAAAAAAAAAAGAAAGAAAGAAAAAAAATCAACTATTCTTCTTCACTTTTCTTTACCCAATTTTATTTATTTTTAAAGACTTTATTTATTTATTTATTTAAAATTTTATTTATTTACTGGAGAGTGAGCATGTGCACATGAGTGCACAAACAGGGGGAGCTGCAGGCAGAGAGAGAAGCAGGCTCCCAGGTGAGCAAGGAGCCAGATGTTGGACTTGATCCCAGCACCCTGGGATCATGACCTGAGCTGAAAGCAGACACTTGAACCGGCTAAGCCACCCAGGTGCCCCTTCTTTACCCAATTTTAGTACACTCATTAAAATGGGTAATTTGGGAGAGGCAACTAAGTCAAGACTTTGAGCTGCTCATACTAGACTAGCTCAAACTCAACCTGAGCAATCAGGACTAAGTGGTTTAGTTACCCCAGATACACTAGCAACTTTAAGATATAGACTGACAACTTTTAATATACAATAGATTTAGAAGTTTACAGCAATAAATAACTTTTTGTGTGTGCACATGAATATTTTCAATACTATTGCATTTCTAGGCTTTACATTAACCAAAAAAATTAAAGTTGTCTCCAGGTTCCGTGTGGGAAGCTTGTTCTTCAGAGCACAACACTGAAAAAGCAAAACATTCAAAGTTTTTGTTTTATAAAATAAGTTTTATGACTTCATGTTTAGTAAACTGTATACAATTAAGCTTTTGTGGTCATTCAGGAAACAGTAAGTTTCACACAAGCATATGAATTGTCAACCTCCATCTTTTTGTAGACTCCATTTGAAAAAAATTGAGCAGAAGCTGGAAAAGCATACTTTTCAAATTTTTTTCTGTCAAGTACTCATTTGGCCATTGTACATGGTATAAATATCAAGAAATAAATCTTAAATTTAAAAACAAAAGGTCACAGAACACTAATGGACTTCCCCCCACTCTCTAATCCAATTGATTCATACATCTCTAGCGAAATTACACCACCTTCAAAATCAATTTTGCTACTCGTTGAGCCTTAGAACAATTAGACATTCATTCATTATGCATGTTAACTTTCATCTGAGGAAAACTATGATCAAAAGCATTATCAAGGTGGAAACACTAAAAATACTCTAATGTTTAAAAACACTAAACAAAAAATTTCTGTACAACTTCTAAAAAATCTCATGAGGGGGATTCAACCGTATTGGCACGACAAAGAAGAACGTACCAACGGCAATCACAGGAAATGTGCCATTGAGTGTCAATTCTGTAGGAAAAGTGGGAACATTAGGTGTAAAGACATTCCAATTTTCTATATATTTTATGAAGATAAATGGCTTAAGGGGAGAATTTTATTAGGAAAAAGTCCAATAGAATTGTGAATGTCATAAATTATTTCTCCAGAGCTATCACAGATAACTTAAATTTGGAAATGTGTAAGAGTCTTGACCCTTTAATTTGCGGACCTTACAGTTTTATTCAACTACATTTTTCTATGTGATTTGAAGTACTGCTGACTTCATATAAGCTGCTACTTCAATTACATTAGTAATTTTAAACTGTACTAATTGTGTAATTATATGAAGAAAAAGAAGTAGATCTCTTTTCCTTTTACTCATTGATTGTGTGTTTGCAGTTAAGGGGAAAACAACTACATAGTCTCATGGAAAGATCTCTTTTAAGCAAAATACATTAATATACTTTGGAAATGGCACTAAAGTATTTCCTGTTCAATGAGACATTTCTCTTCACATGTTAAAATCACCAGAAACCAAGCATTACAGACAATGAGAGATTATTATACAAGTTTTCAACTTCTATTCTAAATCCCTTTATGAAGATTTTTGGTTGCTAGTTCTTATGATAATCATCCTTCCTATTGACTACACTAAGTTTATTTGCCTACCTTTCTCCTTGTGAGAATGCCAAATTGCCAAAAAACAAAAACATAAACAAAACAAAACAATACAAAAAAAACCAAAAAACAAAAAACAAAAAGGCCAAGAGAAATGGACAGAATGAATTATACAGGGAATTGCTGGGGTGATAGAAAGAGAAAGATTAAATTGTACTTTTGCTTCTAAAAGAACACAAAGAGGACTAAGGATTTGGATGGCACATATGTATCAGATTAAAGTAGAGAGTACATGCAAGAAGTCACCAAAAAGCTGTGAACAGGTTTACAATAAAATATGTCTAAAAGCAAAATGGAAAACACAAGAATCAGTGAGAAGTTTGACTTTATTTATAAATCTAATGCCTACAAGTTTTCTTGCAATTACCTTACTAGAAATAAGAAAAGAGTTTTACTTTTTTGGAACGCCTGGGTGACTTAGCTGGTTTAAGCATCTGCCTTGGGCTCTGGGGTCATGATCCTGAGGTCCTAGGGTAGTGTCCTCTATCTGGCTCCCAGCTGAGCCAGCAGTCTGCTTCTCCCTCTCCACCCCTCCCCCTACTCATGCTCTTTCTTGCTCTCTCAACTCAAATAAATAGAATCTTAAAAAAGAGAGAGAAAATACTTCTACTTTTCAAAAAAAAATCTACCATCATAGAAGTATAATGGACACAATGACATGTTAAGTGGCTTGTACCACAGTTGACCTTGGCTATGGAAAGTTAGGCTGCTCTAAGAGCACAGACTTGGTGCCTGTAAAACAATACTGACAGAAATAGAACTAGTCACAATTTATTATAATACCCCAAGACACTGACATTACCCAAGTGTTGTAGCTCAAACAGGGCTAGACTCACAAAGTTATGACAAACAAATCCTTTAATAATACTGTAATATTACACATTTCTAGCAACAAATACTTTTGTGGGAACATGAAAAAATAAAGTTTTCAATGTTACTGCATTTCTAAAATTTACATTAACGAAACAGAAAATGAAAGCTCTCTGTAGGTTCCATGGTAGTCGGAGGGAAGCATTATTCTTCAAAGCATAGCATTGACAAGAATAGACATTCAAAGTTTTTATTTTATAAAACATTGTCTCTGCACAGCATGACCTTCCTTCTGCTTTTCTTTGGGTACAAATTCCTATTTGACTCAAAACCTGATTCAAATATGATCTTCTGCGAAAAGCCTCTTTGTGCTTAACAGTTCTTAGGATCTTATTGTCTTCATAGCCCTTTGTCACTCACTCAACAATAGCACTTACTCTCTGCTGATTTACCTGAGTCTGTATCTATCTCTCCCATTACACTGGGAGCTCCTGGATGATGTTATCTTTGTCATGTTGGGCAGCCCCACTGCCCAGAACACCATGCTCAAGGCACTTGGATTGAATGAACCAAGTTGGAAGTGGGATGTTGGAAGTAAGCCTTAGGGAAAAAAGTTACATAAGACAAATAGTGCTCTTCCTGTATGTGATGGGTTAGCTCATAAAAAGGTATTATCATTCATTAGTATCCCAGAGAGAAAAAAAAAAATTAAAGGAAGCAGAGATCAGGGGAAAATTGCTAAACAAGAAGAGCAGACCAGTGAGGGGATGGTCTTTTCCACAGAGCAGTGAGCTTGTCACTGAAGGGGAGTCAGCAGGGGCCTCTTAACAAACTTATTAAGAACCAAACTTATCAATTTACAAAGATGAATGCTACATGCTCAGGTTAAACTCCTTTTGGAAAGACCACAACTTTTATGTTTTGGGTTTTTTTTTAATCAGAAGAGAACCCAAACATTAAAAATGCTTAGATAGTTTAAATCCATGAAACCAAATTTCATGATAAAAAGATGTTAAGCTAACTGTACTAACCTCTAATACGTTTCTAGATTTTAAAAAGAAGGGGCATTTTATAAAGTACATACTGAACTATATAATTCTATCTCACAAACATATAAAAGGAAAAGTTTAGCGTCTTATATAGTCTTATTGATTACAGAAGTATACTGGATAACTTCATTGTTATTACTGGGATGTAGGTTACCTACTAAGAATTCATATGCAGGGATACCACCTGGGGGGGGGGTCCAATCATACACCACCTGATGGTACTTACACAGCTCCTGCTGTGGAGGGTGAAACAACCAATGGGATACCTAAAAGGTGATTTAAAAGCAGGGAAAGGATGCTGTTGCTGTAAAGGCCACTAATCTTAAACGGAAATTTTTCTCTTTAAGTCTTACATAGCATATAAAAATTCGCTTTTACAAGATTTCTGTGATCACTGAACCATGCAATCATTGTAGAAAATATCTTAAAACATAGAAAAAATATCCATAGTCACATCTTGCAGAGAGAAAAGAAAGTGTTAAAAAAAAAAGTGCTATTAGCACTGTATTTTCTTCACATACACACATACACACACACACTCAGATCTACGCACTTACATATTACACACACACACATATTTTTGCTCTCTGGTATAATTTAAAGGTGTTTTAGAAATGCATATGATCATCATTTGATCTTATATATGGCTCTTAAGTTATGTGCAAAATATTATCTACTTATATAATATTCCTGATTCACTTGTTCATCCTTTCAGAAATACGAAATTCCAATTTCTCAGATGCAGAATAATCTGCTCTAAACATAATATTATATACATAATAATACTCTAACATAATAATACTTTAATAATACTATATCTCCCTTGATAAGTGTAATAGTATCTATATACTTAACTATCCCACACAAACCCTTTGATTGCTCAATGGAAGAAAATTATAAAAATCATAAATGAAACTAAAAGCTTCATTCATGTTAAAAGCTAATTTCAGAACACATTACGAAATACATGTATTTATCTTATTTCATTCTCAGATATGTTTTATGATTGTTAATTTTTTTTTTTACTTAGTGAAAGGGTAAAAGTAGCATTCTATTCCAGAATTGAACTTATTTGTTCCTTACATCAATAAATCTCTCTTTTCCCAACATCATGTCGCTTTCCTCACACAAATGTGGGGACAGAGAAGGAGGACAAAAGGGAGGGGCAACACTATGCTGTTTCACATCTGCATTAGGCCATGTTCTGCATGAAAAGACATTTATTGGTATGCATATCATCTACCAAGGATAACTGAAGCCCAGAGGTGGACAGGGCTTAGCTCCACAATCAGCCCAAAGTGTTTTACTTAGAGACAAATCTATATCTAAATCCAAACAGCGTATTTTAGTGTTGCATGCAGTTCTCCAAGAGCTCTTCTATAATTATCTTATTTGATACATGCAAGGATCCCGCAGGGTACCATTTCATAAATGAAATCACCCTTGGTGAGGTTAAGTGACTTGTTCCAGGTCTAACGTATAAGGTAAGTGGTGACACCAGGACTTAAATCCAGGTGTTCTAGTTCTAAACCCAGTGCTTTTTTTCAACCACATCACACTACTGCAATCAACAGCATACTCAGAATCAGGCCTAAAAACAATTACTCATCAATTCATGAAATGCAGGTGTCTTTTTCAGCTCACGCTGACACAGTAAAAGTGATTTGATCACTTTGGATTTAATAAACACTCTGCTGCTGATATCCGGGAGGATAGGGATAGGAAAAAATTCCTCTCTTCTTGCCTTTTAAACTTTATGTCTTCTTGTCTTCCTTTTCCCAGCTCCAGTCTATTAGTTATCAATAGGCCTCTCTATTGTGGAAATGTATTCCTCTTAATAAACTCGTGGATCTTTTAATGAGGATAATCAGTGAAAATACACAATACTTGATTTTTTAAAAAAGATTTCTTTATATTTCTGCTTGTTCTTTAGTAACAGCCAGAAACATGTAACATTAACTTTAAAGATACTTGTCCAGGGGCACCTTGGTGGCTCAATCAGTTAAGTGTCCGACTCTTGATTTTAGTATAGGTCATGATCTCAGGGTTGTGAGATCTGAGCACTGCATCAGGCTCTGTGCTGGCCATGGAACCTGCCTAAGATTCTCTCTCCCTCTCCATCTGACCTTACCCTACCCTTTCCCTCTCAAATAAATACAGATAGATATAAAGACAGACAACTTACTCAGTACCATCACAACATAGCTCCTTTATAGGGTTCTAACTTGTCTCAGCAGACCTGCGTTTGATTAAAGTTGAATAATAATTTCTATTTTCAATTATTTAAATCTTATCCAAACCAATACCTTCTCTCTGTCCAAGTACCAGTAAATGTTATTTACTGAGCCTCTATTCTGTGTTGGGCCCTGGGTATACAACACGAAAATTGATTTATTTGCTCATGAAGACAACTAACTAGTTGAGAAAACAGATAAGCTAAATAACATAACATAAAAAGGGCCATCATGAAGGAAAAAAATTAAGTTTTGAGTACAGAGAGACTTAATTTAGTTTGAAAGATCTCCCAAGAAAGGGGAGATGATACTTCATATGAAAGCCAAAGGGATGTCAACCCAAAATGAAGAGTGGACACTGGGTTGAAGTAAGTGGAACATTCCTTATGTGGGAGCTTGTTGGGTTGGAAGAAGCTAAAGGTGGCTTCCATAACTAGAGAGAGGGAAGAGTGGTGAACAGGAATTTGGAGAAGTAGACCAGGTCAGGATATGTTAAAGACTGGATTTTATTCCAAGTAAATATAAGACACAGAAAGTATTTAAGCACAAAGAGGAAATTAATATATCTTTGATTAAATTAAACCAGTACTAAAACAGGCCTATGAAGCAGGACCTTTACTCAGAGCTCTAGCTGTGCTATTGAAGTAGCCAAGTAAGATGGGGCTACTCATCAATGTCTTTTGTCCTTTCCCCCAACTTTGAGAGGAAAAGGGAGGATGACTTAAAATTTAACCATTTAACCAGCTTAAAAAAAAAAAAAAATTTAACCAAGCTATAATATTCAAAGATGGCAGCAAATACCAAGTGCTTTTAATGCTGAATACTGGATCTCTTCAAGATTTATGTGTGACATGGTGTCCACTTGGGCAACGATCAAATTGCTGTTGATCAGATGTAATAAGGCACATGATTTGTATTCACCATTTCTCACGATAAATGAAAGCATTATTAGGTAACAAGCTGGAGTTTGAGGATATTTCTGGTGCTATAAATCTTCTTTTGTACATTTAATTGCCTGCTTAGAACAATACTTTCCCTTTTACTACAGTAATAATGCTAACTTATATCTGTACAGCTCTTTGGTTTCAAAGCATATTAGCTCTTTAATACTATAGACCAGGTGTTCATGTTTTATTTTTTCTTAATAATTCCCAGCATATTTTGCTTTTAAAAAAAACTAATAACTATCAATCAGAGATATCACTGGAAAGGAAATGCACACTTGAAAATGTTTCTAGAATCTAGCCTGGCTTGTGTCACAGTCCCATCTGAGACTTTGAGTGGTTCTTCAGTGTTCAAGCCCTGTGCATGCTCCACAGCCTGGGACCAACCCACTCTTCTAGATGCCTCCCACCTTCTTCTCTCCCACCAGTCTTCTCCTATCTCTGCTGCATCTGCCCACAAAAAGCTATTCCCAAGTGTGGTGTGAAATGCCATGCCCCTCTGCTTTTACTCTAGCTGTGTTCTTAGAGCTGCCTGTCCATTGTCCCCTCCTATGAAATTTCATTGTTTTCAATATGAATACAGCACATCCTGACAAGAGGGATGCCATGAGATAACTTAGGAGTCCCTCACTTTTCTAAATGTGAATGACTGTTTAACTCTCGTCCATACAGGAAGATCAGTCACCTATGGTTTCACTCATACGTGGAATATAAGAAACAGTACAGAGGATCAGAGGGGAAGGCAGGGTCAAGGGAATGGGAAGTCATCAGAGAGGAAGACAAACCAGGAGATACTACAACAAACTGAGGGTTGCTGGAGGGGAGATGTGGGATAGATGGGGTAATTGGGTGATGGGTATTAAGGAGGGCATGTGATGTAATAAGCACTGGGTGTTATACACAACTGATGAATCATTGAACTCTACATGTGAAACTAATGATGTACTATATGTTGGCTAATTGAATTTAAGTTAAAGGGGGGGGGAGCAAGCATGAACACTAAAATCTTATGGAAGTACAACTTTCAAAAATCACCTAGATAGTCCAGAATATAATTGCTCATTTTAAGACCCTTACAATGATAATGGGACACTCCACTTGTGGGCCTCCAATTTAATATCTACCAATACTCAAGAATCCACAGAACCAGTGTGATAAATCCTACTCAGTACAACTTATATATATGGTAGAATTTTTGTGTGTGTGTGTGAACATTTCTTTCATAAAATCTATATATGCTTGTTGACTGGAAGAGTTTCCGCTGAAGTAGGAAGTTTCCATTATTGCAAAGTAGGAACAAAAAATGAGCAACTAAAAGAAAAGGATTTTGTTTGCAAGGCAATCCAACCTTTAGCTGCCAGATAGGTACCATAATAAGCCAAGTGAATACAGTAGATTTGGTTTGAAAGTGGAAAAAATTGTGTTTCCCTCTAATTGTAATCAAACTCTTACTATATCTTTGACACATCACCATTTTCTGCTTTTTTCTCTATTATAGGCTGGATTTTAATATTTCTGCTAAGTAATGCTTAAAAGTTTTATTTCTGAACACAGTTATAAAAATAATAAATGTCTTTATTGTAGCATCTAATTAAGACATGTGGATGGAGTTAGAGCAGGTTTTTATACAAATGTGATATTTAAAGAATGTTGTCCTCATTTTTAGATACAGTAATAAGAAATTGTATTTCTTTTCCAATTACTTGTAATGGCCACCCAGGTCACTTCTCAAATGCTTTTGATCTCAGCAACATAGCTGGAAGAGTAAAATTACATTTCCCTTTGAAGTGCAACTTCTTACTCCTCTAATTTTTCTATTCATACCAAAGTTCAAGTAAAATTTTTAAACTACATGGCATCTAGGAAAACAAAGCTATTGAGCTAAATTTGAGAAATGAAGGAGAGTTCCAGCAATAGCATTTGGTTACCTTGATGACTAAAGTCTATTATTTTTGTAGTTAATAATATAAATATTAAGTATGCACATTCTGTTTACTCAATTATTTAGGTAATAAAAGTTTTGTTTTTTTAAAAATGTAACAGGTATATTCCAGCAAACATAGCTATGATTCTTTATTCTAAACTCCATTTGCTCACCATATCCAGGTTAGGAATATAAGAGATCTAATGGAATAGCAGTTGTCCCACAGAAGTGTTCTCTTCCCTTCTAGCTACAGAAGATGGAAGGTATCCATGGCCTCCTCTGACAACTTGACTGGACAAGAACTCATTCTTAGCTAGAAAACAGTCAGCGTGGGAATACTGGCTTCATTTTCTATTTAAAAGAGAGGTGTGGAGGAAACTGATCCCTCCTTTAGAAATAAACTTGGCCTACATGGTCTTGAAATGTTCATTAGCCTGAATCCTCAACTAACAACAGCAGGGTTCATTAAAATAGTTTCTTAGAAAATTCACGCACTACATGATTTTAGAACATTTTTAGCATTGGTCCTATAAACAAGGCATTATTTAAATGACTATAACAATCCAACATTGGAAACTGCTGCTCTGCCTCTGGTAGGCCTTCTACTTTAGACTGAATTTGGAATAAATTTGGAAGGAGATCTGGAAAATCTAGCTTATTTTATAATCCCTCTCATATTTCATTTACTTACTAATGCCTCAGTGATGACGTGCCATATCTACAGGGTTTTGGGAAAGGAAAATGCTAATGAAATAAAAAGGTGTGATGCTCTGACACACATCCCCATCCCCAAACATACTAAGTGTGTTAGAAACATAAAGCACCAGATTTGAACTCTGAAGACCTAACCTGGAATTCAGGTCATGCCTGTAATATGAAGAAAGCTGATTAACAGTGCTGGGGCTAAGTCTTCTCATCTTAAAACTGAGACAACACTATTTTACATAAGGATGAAATAAGATAATGTTAATAAGTAAGTTCCTAGCACACAATAAGCCACCCAGTATATGCTGACTGACAATGAATGTGTAGAAAATGTTTTAGATTAGGCTTTTTTCTGTTTTTAACATTCCTTACTTTCATTGTTACTAGAACATATAACCCATGCCTCATCACCTTTCCTGATTCATTTAAAAATATATTTGGTAAACAAAAGGAAGAATAGAAGTATGTACTTATGGTTAGATTTCAAGACAAGATCCATCAAGATTTTGTCTTCTAGGTGATAGCCAAACTTCAACAGAAAAGTTATGTGATTCTCAAGTGCATTACACTATCAGGAAGACCTGGGAAGGAAAGGTAACCATACCTTGGAGAAGTCAGGGAAGGCTTTGGGCAGAAGGTGGGAATGCGTAGGCTCTCCAACGAAAGACTGAAACAGATGTTCTCAGAGGAATCTAACATGTGGGTCTGGATTTCCAAAGCTTTCTGGTCTGTGTCAGATTTTTTAATTTGATCCTGCAGGCAGTGGAGAGCCAAGAGCATTTGGGGCAAATGAGTAGCTGATACTAGCCTCACCGAGGTGAATTTGATCACAGGGTGCTAACAATACTGAATATAAGGAGGAAGGAAGGTTGAAGGACAACACTTTTAGATCAGAATTAAAGAATAAATAAAAAGAAATCAGAAGGTAAAGTTACTTTTGAGATAAAGCAGATAAATGATATTTCTAAAGAAAATACCTCCTTGGTTAGCAAGGGGCACAGGACAGGCACGGAGCGAAAGGAGATACTGGTATGACACTAACCAGGACAGATGAAAGTGAACTTTTGGGACACAAACAATTCCCTGGATTATGGTATAAAGAAGAGCTCTCAATTTTAGCAGTGTATCAGAATCACTTATGAGGCTTTTAAAATGTGTCCACGCGTGGGGCCTCACCTAGAGCTTGTGATCATAGCTAAAGTGGAAAATCACCAGAACAAGGAAGAAACACAGGGCAAAAGCTGAGTCCCAAGGAACTCCCAAGGCAAGGTCAGAAAAGGAGATTGCAAATGAAGCAAATTTTACAGAAGTAGAAGAAAAGGGGGGAAAATTATAGATACATGGCAGAATCCAAGGGAAAAGGAAATTTCCAGAAAGACTAAGTGGCACAAACAGTAACAGCTGCTTTGGGGAGATGAACAGTGATGTGTCTAAAACAGTGCCTGCCTTCTAGTAGGTGCTCAAGAGATATGTACTGAGGGGACCGATTTCGAGAAAATGGCCTTCTCCTTTCAGATACACTACAGTCTAAGAATTCTGCACTGGACCAGCATCATTATGGGCAAAAGTTCTTCAAGGGTTGAACTAGATTGATTAGGCTAGGTAAGATTGGAGTTGCAGCCACCCACATCCGATACTGTATTTTGAATATGAACAAAAAATGGCCCATTGGTAGAGAAGAAAATGCAACAGCTTTCAAAGTGAAAAAAAATTCAATCCTTCATTCATTCATTCAGCCACCAGTCAGCCAGTCAGTCAGATATTTATATATCCATTCTTTAACAGTCACTTACTCCAGGGAATAAAGATAGCACTTAAAAATTTAATCTTCAAGCCACAAGATTTGCATTAATTTGCATATAATTTTAATCTATTTCAAAACTGTAGTAAAGCACATTAAACATGCATTTTTTGAAATACTTGGAATTCCTTTTGACAGATTTTCAAGCAAAAGCATATTTTTATTGTGATCAGATTATTTTTTGTCTAATATCTACCACTGTTCTTCCATATGTCTCAACTTCACTAGAATTTAGTTTTGTTATCCTAAAAATGTCAGATTAATGGGTACTTTTAAAATTATCACATTAATGTTCATAATGCAAATTTCAGCTTTGAAGTCATTCTTTAACAAAAGAGAAGGCCAGATATCTTTAACTAGGCATGAACTATCTTCCCACTTCTATAACTGCCAGTTTTACCAAAGTTTTAAAAGAAACCAATTAATATTCCCATGAAATACATGAATAGGTCATCACTTTTGCACCAGCTTTCTTTCTCTATTATAGAAAACTCCTTGTGTATTGTAATTTCATCCATTTCTACCACTCTACTGGTTTCCAAAAACCTGTAAATAAGGCATGATATTGCCAATGCTGGATTACTAACATTAGTTCAAATACAGTATTTCAACAACTATAAATATGGATTATTGCTTAATTCAAATTTTACATAGTAACAAGGTTTTTTTGGGTTTTGTTTCATTTTGGGGTGTGTGTGTGTGTGTGTGTGTGTGTGTGTGTGTGTTGTATGTTTAATGTCCACTAAGATCAGTAGGAAACTCAAGAGCGCCACATTATAGGTCAACAAACAAAAGGTAAGGAAACAGAACTTTCAAGGAAACAAAGACAATATTAAAAAAATCTTTATTTTTATACAAAGATCTATTTTCTCACAAGTTAAATGTGTTAATGGTTGAAGAATAAAGAAAAATCTATTTCCAAGAATAAAGAAATACCGATTTCCAAAATCTTGAGGAATGAAAATCTATTTACCAATACTATCAATATTTTAACACTGTTTTTGAAATACCATAGTTACAACAGCTAATTCTTTCTAATAAACATATGAATATATTCGGGTGCCTGGGTGGCTCAGTGGGTTAAATCCTCTGCCTTCTGCTCAGGTCATGATCTCAGGGTCCTAGGATCGAGGCCTGCATCGGGCTCTCTGCTCGGCGGGGAGCCAGCTTCCTCCTCTTTCTGTCTCTCTCTGCCTGCCTCTCTGTCTGCTTGTGGTCTCTCTCTTTCTGTCAAATAAATAACTAAAATCTTTTAAAAAGAAACATATGAATATATTCTATAAGTAAATTACTATGGTAGCTTCTAGTTATGTGAAGTTAAGACTCAATTTTTGCCCTTAGGAACTCATGGGCCAGGGACAGAATTCATTCATTGAATGGAATGGAATTAAAACTCAGTTTACTCTAACCTGATCACTTAGAATCTCTATCTCTGTCAACTGCGAGAGAAAAGCAGATGTAGTTGGACATATACTAAGTTCACCTGAAGTACTGAGTCCCAAAGAAGACCAATACCTCTGCTCCATCACAAGAGCAGGTAACACTCACCACGAAGGTATGACTTCCAGCAATCTCGGTCACAAGACATAATAGGTATCAGGAGAGATGAGGGTCAGATCTTTTTGTTCTCAACCTATATGTTATCCTTTAAGGCTATCATCAGATTACATTTCAAACATAGTCAAATCACATTTCAGAGATTCCTCTCCTATCCTTCTCCCCAAATTAAATTTCTCATCTTACTTCGATGCCTAGAATTTCTTTTAAAGTAGCCCAACCACGACAACAAAATTGAAAGTGGAGTTATGTTGGGGACTTCAGTGCAATGTAGTGATTTAAGAAGGAAAATAATCCTATAGCTGGACTGTGCAGACAATCTCATGCTAAGGGACACAGACATTTTGAAAAAATGAAATGATTGGACAACAGAAACAACTGGAGAACTGTGTAGAGTAGTCAAGTATGCATGAGAACAGCAGCTCTCCCCCAGGGCAGACTACCAAGTCAGGACTTGGACTACCAGCTTTCCTTTTTTTTTTTTTTTTGGCCCTTGCTTTCAACTGACAACTAACCACTGAATGTCAAATAGGCTTCAAACCAATCAAATTAAATTCACTTCTACTTAGCCTGCCTAAGCTTCATCACACCAACAACCTCTGATCAGAATATATATAAAACTTTTTCCACTATAAAGCTTTCCTAATTTCCCTGCCTGCCTTAGTGTCTCTACCAAACAAAAGTCATGGTAGCTGACTCCCTACAAAACACCTTACTAAAAGTGTGATCATTGGTAGAGGGACACAGCCAGCCTGAGGGACCCCCTGTAGAAGGGAGCAAGGGGAAAAAAACAGCCTCACCGCCCTCTCATTCTGTCTTCCATCTTTTTCTGGGGCTCTCCACTAGCCATCTGACAAGTGGAAGCTGCAGGACAAGGGATCTAGCTGGGCTGGCCTCCCTGTACAAACAGCAAAGTGGAAAAGAGTGGAAAATGGCTCTAGAAGAAAAAAGGAAAGTCCTCTCACTAACAGTGATTTTCTGACCTTGTATGCTTCGGCTCATGATGCTCTCGTGTGGAACTCAGATTTTGTAGACATGTTTTCATCACAGCATCCATCCCTAATTTCTTTCAGCCTCTTTATTATTAAGATTTTATTTATTTGACAGAGAGAAACACAGCCAGAGAGAGAACACAGCAGGAGGAGTGAGGGAGAAGCAGGCTTCCCGCGGAGCAGGGAGCCCGATGTGGGACTCGATCCCGGGTCTCTGAGATCATGACCTGAGCCAAAGGCAGGCGCTTAAACAACTGAGCCAACCAGGTGCCCATCCTCTTTTTCATTTTCATTATTTCTCATTGTTAATTCTTGCTATACCCATTGTAGTTTTGCATTTTATCTTTTTCTGACCTAAATAAAGAAGTAAGTATCAGTGACAACGGGAAGAATACAACTCTCAATGCGCATTCTCATGCATCTAAATAACCAGTATCCCGTTTTGGTACTTTTTTTTAAATCATGTATTAATCATATTTATGTATGTAGCTACTAGACCATGAAAGCAGAATCACTACCTCTTATCTCTGTATCTACCATGACACATGTCATATATAAATGAGCCTCAGACATTTTTTTAATAAAACAGTGATATTCTACAATAATTCCTAAACATGACAGCATAATACATATCTCCTTTCTTTGTTCCTTCTCTTCACAGACTCCAGAAATCCTTATACTGCTAATCAGTCCGTTAAAATAAGAGCAGAAGACACTGAAATGTCCTAGGCCAAGTCTGCAGAGGATGTAGAGTTCTGCTGCTATTGATAGTTAAATGAACCACAAGAGAAGTAACCAGAAAACTACAGGAAAAGCTGGCTGTGGGATGAGAGAAAAATCCTGAAATACGCCTGAAACTTTAAAAGTTGACAACCCCTATTCCTGCAGAAGGAGGTGCATTTCCAAAAGTAATGACGAAAGAGAGTGGATAAAGCTCAAGGGAAGAGCTTATCAATACAGAACTAAGTAATACTTTTCTCCTAAAAATGGTGTTGGTATTTGCAAAGGACATTACCAGTGTAAGCTCTATTATAGCATACTGATTCTATAAAAGGCAACCAAAGTGCTTAAATATTTTGGTCTCAGTAAAAGGAGTTAGTCAGAGAAATATGTTCCACATCACACAGCATGAGGCAACTTTTAATGAAATGAATCTGTTTTCCTCTTTTCTTCTCATTCAGTATTTACCCAGTGCCATTAATAAAGAAAGGTGGGGGGTATTATACTCTCAACCCAAAATAATTGGGAACAAGTTGTGCAACAATTTGAGAAGGATGCTTATTATATAGCTAGATATCAAAATGTTTTGAAATAAATGTAATTTTTGATTTGAACTTTAAAACCCATTTGTACACTACTTGCATTTTGTTCACCATAAATTTATAACTGCTAAAATAAGGCTAGAAATAAGCTAAATGTTTTTAAATACTTACAGATCTTAGAATACATTTGGATTTATAAAAACAGCATTAAGACAGGACAGAGAGTTCCCATTATATCCTCCACCCAGTTTCCCATTACTAACATCTCACATGAGTACGGTATGTTGGTCACAAGTAATGAACCAAATACTGACATATTATTAACTGACATCTACATTTTATTCCTATTTCCTTATTATTATTTTTTTTAACCTAATGTCCTATTTCTGTTCTAGGATCCCATCCAGGATTACATTCAATTCTCATGTTTCCCTAGGCTCCCCATGGCTGTTAGTTTCTCAAACATTTCTTGTTTTTGATCAGCTTGACAGCTTTGAGGAGTACTGGTCCGGCGTTTTACAGACCACCTCTTATTCTGAATTCATCTGAAATATCGCTTATGACTAGACTGGGTTTATGGAAAGAAAACCACACAGTCAAGTGCTATTCTCATCACGTTATTATCAGGGATATGTACTAACATGACTTAATCACTATTAAGTTAATCTTGAGCAACTGGCTGAAGCAGTGTTTTGTCAAATTTCTCTGCTATAAATTTACTCTTTCCCCCCTCTTTCCATACCGCACTCTTTAAAAGGAAGTCACTGTGTATAACTCACACTCAAGGAGTGAGGACTTGGGTTTCACCTCCTTGAGGGCTTGGTATCTACATAAGTTATTTCGAATTCTTCTGCGTGGGAGATGGTATTTCTCTCCATTTATTTATTCACTAATATATTTATATGTATAGACTTATGGATATATATATATATATTTTTTTTTTTTTTACTGTGGACTGTATTCCCAAAGTATATTTTTATTCTGTTGCTCAAAGTATTCTAGCTTTGGCCACTGGAAGTGTTTCATTTGACCCCATGTCCACTTGACATACTCTTATCATTGCAGGATTTTTGGAGCATTAAAACAAACAAACAAACAAATAAATAAAACACTTTATTTCTGTAACAACAAGATTCTCCAGCCTCATCTTGTATAATCCCAGTTCCAGGCTCAGAGTCAGTCATTTCTCTAAGAACCTGCTCTCTTTTACTTGAATATGGTATTAGAAACCAAGATTTGGTTGACATACACCTGGGGTGTTGTTATTGGGATGTTGTTATTTCTAGTCACTCTCAGCTTCCAGAGCAAGGAAAGATATGCGTGTGCATACTAATAATATAGACATATATATTTACATATACACGCCTTTGTATATGTGTATATGTGTGTGTGTATATATATATGTATGCTCATGTATATACACACAACTATATCTATATTTAGCTAAACATGAGTTCAAACCTATGTCTCCAACTCTAATCTGTTACCACATAGGTCATTCTAGCCTTCCCACTTGCTTGTCTATAACCTCTCATTTTACCTTACTTAATAAGTCTTAAAATACACTTTAGCATATTCTCCCATGAAAACAGCATAATTTTTAAATAAAAGGAATCTTCCAATTGATAGTTAAATCCACATATATAATACATGGTTTCTAAATTATATCGAGGTATTAATAACAATAGTTGCTAACAAAGATTTTCTTTATAATTATGAATCGTACCTAGTCTAAGTTAGCATGAGTACGGGTCTTAGCTGAGGCTGAAATGTTCATCCTTCACTCAATATTTCTCTTGGGGCAAATTATAATTGGATGTCACACCTATTAACTCAACTTCATTCTGATAATTATTTAATAATTTTCTCCATTTCTTTTACAACTGCATTTAGATAGCATTAATATATGCAATGATAACATTTTGAGACATATGAATTACTTAAAATTGTAATTACTGCATGATCATCCCACAGGAATCACTGAAGCTCTACTGGCACTTTCAGATCAATATAAAAACAACACTTTACTGAAACATAAATTCAGTATACTAAATGCTGAATACAGTATACTAAATATTTTAATACTAAAATACTGAATCGTATTTTAAAAAGAAAGTGTGCAGTATCAAACATCTTACACCTTCAGAATGAAAAATTAGCATGAATAATTGGTATCTACATTCATTTGTACTCATAAGCTGATTAAACCACCATTTCCACTTATTCCAGAGGATTATAAGGTAGTAAATACATAATACTCCTAAGGTCATGTATTCCTTAAGTGGAAGGCCATAAATCCAACTTTTTTTTTACTTCATACTCTCTCAATGAGGCAAAATGCTACTTTTACTTTCATTACTATACTTTGAAAGCATTTGCCAAAAAAAAAAAAATATATATATATATATATATCCTCCCACAATCTACCCAAGAGGTTGAAGAATGTTAAAGCAGATGCATATATTAGGTGACATTATGCTTAGTAGGGGATAGCTTATGCCATTAGCAGATACCTGCACTGACGGATTAAAAGAGAGAGTTTTGGAGTACACCTTTATAAACCAATTTTACTCTTTCATAAAATATTCCAAGTATTTTCACTCGAGCCAAGATTAAGTAACAGGGCCTAGATATTTATTTGACTTGCATGAAACAGACAAAATATAGAAAACAACAGTTTTCGGGATACTGATTGGACAAGGAAGGATACTAGAGACACAAGAAACAAACATGGCCAATCCCACCACTGCTTCGGCTCCCTGCCCTGGTAGAGCTTCCTGGCTACAGATCAGGGCAGTGTATCCAATGTAAACCTAGTCGACTTCCTGTTCAGAAGACAGAGCTGAGAGTCTGTGCTGTCCAAGCCAGGTGGAACGCATAGGAAAGAAGGGAGCTGAACAAAGCAATAACTCCAGCTAACCCATACAAGGGCCCCTCAAATACTCAGCTGAGTCTTGATCAGTACAAGTCTATTAGAAAAGGACCTGAAAGGACTGGAAATAACAGTGCTAGCCCACGCACGAGGCCCAAAATAGTGCTTCTGTCCATCAGGTGACTGAAACACCTCAAGACGCATAGAGAACAGGGCAGAGTACACAGGAGGCCCGTGGTCCAGGAGAGGGGAACAGTTCATCCTACACTGAGCACCGCTCTGGTCCCACCTAATAAATTAATACTGAGACTCAAAAGAATTAAACTGTTTTCAGGAAATTTCACTGGGTGCCAGAACAATGATCAAAAGTAGTTATAGGAGTGATGGTGAGGAAAGGTGCAACACAGAAAATAAAACCGACAGTGCTGTAATAGCGCATGGTGACAGACAATGGCAACACCTGTGGGGAGTATTCCCTAGGTTATACGGTTGTCGAATCACTGTTAAATGCCTGAGACTAATGTGACATTGTGTGTTACTATACTTCGAAGAATATATATGTATAGGAGTAAAATATAAGATCCTGCATTCAGTAGGATAAAACAGTATCTGTAATTCAATAAAAATTATCAGGAAACAGTAATTAGACTACTTGTGGTGAGCAATTCATAAGGTATATAAAAGAGCAAATCTCTGTCTCACACCTAAAACAATATTATATGTCAATTACTCTCCAATAAAAATTATTTTTAATTACCAGGCATGCCACAGCTCTGCAGTGACATAGTATCACTTAAAGTAAACTCTAGTGAGTTAAATGAAGATAATATAAATCTTAAAGCTGCCTCTAACATAAGAAAGAGCTATAGCTAATGAACCAAGAGGCTAGGTAAAATGGAATCATAAAATTGCTCAAGTAATACAAATGAAAGCAGAAAAATAGGAAAATGGATGCCAAAAAAGAAGATGATACATTTAAATCTAACCAAATCAATAATTACATTAAATGCAAATAGTCTAAATACCTTAGTTAAAAGGCAGATATTGTTAAATTAGATTTAAAAAGTTAAGACCCATGTACATGCTGCCTACATGAAATTCCCATCAAACAAAAATATGTGCATGATCTAAAAGTAAAAAGGGAGATAAAAAATTACCAGCCAACACTAATCAAAAGAAAACCAGAGTGGCTACATTTAAGTCAGATAAAGTAGATTTCAGAACAAATATTACCCAGGATAACATATATTATTTCATTGATAAAGGGGTCAAATCATCAAATAGACGTAAGATTCTAAACATTCATCCACCTAACAATAGATCTCCACAAACAATGAAGCAAAAGCCAATAAATACAAAGAAAAATAGGCATATCTACAAATAGAGTCTGATTTCAGGATCATTTTGTCAATGTTTGATATAATGAATATAAAACCATCAAAGAAACCATGATCCAATCCAAGGAAAATCAAACAATTTAATCTAACGGGTATCTATAGAACAATCTATCCAACAACACCAAAACATATTCTCTTCAAGTACACCTAATAGATTTATTAAGAGAGATCACGTTCTTGGTCCTAAAGTAAATCTCAAATTACAAACATTCAAGTCATACAAAATATGTTCTCTGACCAGAATGGAACTGACTCAGAAATCAATAAAGAAGATGTCCAGAATTTTTACAAATAGTTGGAAAATAAACACAATTCTAAATAAGGCAGAGTCAAAGAAGAAAACAAAAAAGAAAACAGTACTTTGAAATAAGTAAAAATTAAGAAAAAGCATATCAAAATTTGTAGGAGGCTACTAAAGCAGTACTTAGTGGAAATTAAGAACACTAAATAAATGCACATATTAGAAAAGAAGATCTCAATATCAATTTAAAAAAAGAAAGATAAAATTAACTGCAAACTAAACAACAAAATAGAAATAATAAAGATCAGAGTGAAAATCAATTATACAGGTAATCAATTAAACCAGATGCTGGGTCTTTCATATATTGAAAAAGAATAAAAAATTCTAGGCAAACAGATCAAAAATAAAAAAGACAAATTAAGACAAAAACTAGCAATAAAGGGAATGACAGAAGTGTTAACAATGACAAAGTCAACAGACAATACAAGTATAGTAAGGGGATATTATGGAAAAATGCCAATAAAGTCAACAACTTAAATGAAGTGCAAAAATGTCTTAAAGGACACAAACTACCAAAGATCACTCACAAAGAAATAATCTCAAAAACCCCAGAACTATTAAAGAAACTGAATTTTTATTTTAAAATATTCCTACAAAGAAAATTCTAGGCCTAAACAATTAAGTAACAAGTAATATTAACTCTACATCAACTAATCCAAGACATTAAAAAGAGAGGATACTTCACATTTCTGCAAATGAGGACCGTGTTACCTTGACTAACAAACACAGATATTATAAGAAAAGAAAACTATGAAAATTGATGTAAAAATTCTGGACAAAATTTTAATAATTTGCATTCAATGATATACAAAAGGAAAATATAACATGTCCAAGTAGAACTTATTACAATTCCACTTGTATTCAAGGATGGTTTAACACTTGAAAATTAATTACTAGAGGTGCCTGGGTGGCTCAGTTGGTTGAGTGACTGCCTTCAGCTCAGATCATGATCCTGGAGACCTGGGATAGAGCCCCACATCAGGCTCCCTGCTCGGTGCGAAGCCTGCTTTTCCCTCTCTCACTCCCACTCCCCCTGCTTGTGTTCCCTCTCTAGCTGTGTTTCTCTCTGTAAAATAAATAAATAAAATCTTTTTAAAAAAAGAAAATCGCTTTATCACATTAATAAAATAAAAACAGTATGACTTTCTTAGTAGGTAGGAATCTGACATATCTTACACCCATTCCTGGTCATAAAACTAAAACTAAGCTAAACTAAACCACTTCTCCACAAATCAGAAATAGAAGAGATCAGACAAGGAGCATCTATGAAAAAGCCTACAGCTAATATTTTACTTAAAGGTGAAAGATTGAACACTTTCTCCTTAATATCAGAAGTAACACAAGGATATTCAATCTCACCACTTCTATTCAACATTGTACTGGAAGTTCAAGTCAATCAAATAAGACAAGCAAAAGAAATAAAAGTAATTCAAGAGTGGAAAGGAAGAAATAAAATTCTTTATTCACAAAGGACAAGACAATCTATATAAAAAATCCAATAAAAATATATATAAGTTTAGCAATGTTTCAGGATATGAGATCAATATAAAACTATTTTCATATACTAACAACAAATTCTATCTATATACTAACTACAGAGATTTTTGAAACAAAAATTGATGAAGAGTTAAAACCAGAGGGAGAGAGATACCTTCTTCATGGACCCAATATTAAGATGCAAATTCTCCCTAAATTAAACTATATATTTACCATAATGCCATCATAATTTTTTTGGCAGAAATTGACAAGCCAATTATAGGAAAGTACATGGGCTATAGAATAGCCAAAATTATTTTGAATAAGGAAGTAAGAAAGATTAAACATAATTTTAAGATGAAATATTATTACAAAGCTACATCAACACAATTATGAGTCCTGAAAAACCCTGCACATGTATGCATCCCAGACCTGACTGTAAAACCTAAAACTATAAAACTTTCAGAAGAAAACACAGGCATGGGATACCTTTGCTACCTGGAATGGTTAAAGGTTTCTTAGCTATTATATCAAAGGTGTGATCATAGAAGACAAAATTAATACACTGACCTTCATGAAATTCAAAAATTCTACTTCTCCTAAATATATATATATTTTTAAGATTTTATTTATTTATTTGACAGAGAGATCACAAGTAGGCAGAAAGGCAGGCAGAGAGAGAGGAGGAAGCAGGCTCCCTGCCAAGCAGAGAATCCGATGCAGGCCTTGATCCCATGACCCTGAGATCATGACCTGAGCTGAAGGCAGAGGCTTAACCCACTGAGCTACTCAGGCACCCGTTTTCCTATATTTTTAAAAGGATAAACATACAGGCCACCGACTGAAGAAACTATTATCAAATCACATATGATGTAGACTTACACCCAGAATATACAAAGAACCATAAAAATCTGCTCAATCCAAAAACAATCAATTGATGAAATAAATCCACAAAAGTTTTGGACAGACTCGTTTTCACCAAAGAAGATATATGAATATCAAATAAGGACACAAAATGATGTTCAACATCATCAGTTATAAGATAAATACAAATTATAATCTACACCTACTAAAATGGCTTAGATTGAAAAACCTAACCATACTAAATGTTGATGAGACAATAGAACCCCTGGACCCCTAAAACAATATTAGTGGGGATGTAAAATCATAAAATCATTTCTGCAGTTTGTTAGTTTAAATATACACTTGTCACATGATCCAGCCATTCCACTCTTATTTACCCAAGATAAATAAAAATATATGTTCATAAACAGATTTATATGTGAATATTCACAGTAGTTTATTTATAAGTCAAAAATTGGAAACTACCCAGATGTCTACCAATAGGTGAATAAACAGACTGTGGTATATCCACATAAGAAATACTACTCGGTAATAAATAGAAATGAACTCTTTATACAGACCTCAACATTAATTCATCTCAAAATATTTATGTTGAGTGAAAGAAGCCAGATACAAGAGTACAGGCTGAATGCTTTCATTTATATAAAAATCTAGAACATTCAAACTAATACATAGTGACAGAAAGCAGTTTGTGGACAGAATAGAAAAGTACATGAGGGAGGGATTACACAACGGTTCTTGGAAGCATTCAGGGAAATGGGTCTTTTCATTACTTTAATTGTGGTTATAGTTTCATGGGTATACACTATGTCAAAAAAAAAAAAAAAAAAACAAAAACAAAAACAAAACTCCAGCAAAACAAATATTGCCAGGCAAAAATGTCCCCAAAAGAGCCAATAAGGCTTGTATTGTACAAAGAAAGTAAAAACTAATACACACATTAGTTTTAATGTAGTTCAAGTCTATCTGAGGCTGGAGAGAAAATTCTCCAAACTGCTAAAGCATTAGAGATTGGTAGCTTGGCTACAGAAGTGAAGACGAGTTAGGTTAGCTCTCACACTGTCCCAGGACTGTGCTCTTCTGTGCTTTTATCTTCAAGAGACATATGCTATACTGGGAGCGACAGATTAAGAGGACATTTTTCATGTTGCATCAGTAATACAGCTTTTGTTTTTGGTAAAATATACATGCCATTAAGTTTGCCACCTTTTTTTTTTTAAAGAATTTATTTATTTCACAGAGAGAAACACAGCCAGAGAGGGAACACAAGCAGGGAGAGTGAGAGAGGGAGAAGCAGGCTTCCTGCCCAGCAGGGAGAAGCAGGCTTCCTGCTGAGCAGGGAGCCTGATGTGGGGCTCAATCCCAGGTCTCCGGGATCATGACCCAAGCCGAAGGCAGTCGCTTAACCAACTGACCCACCCAGGCGCCCCTAAGTTTGCCATCTTAAACAAATTTTGGTGTTAAGTTCAGTGACACTCATTTCACACATACATGTGAATACCAAAGACAAAAGAAAACACCAAAGAAAACAAAAGGAAAGAGACAGGGCAAGAGCAGGAATCAGCAGAACAAAAGGATAGGTAAGAGAGGTTAAAAAAAAGGGGGGGGGGAGGTAAATATATTTAGAACCACACCAATTCAGGTAGGAGAAAGTGAAGGAGGAACTAGAACTAACTCTGATGTATATTTAAACAATTAGGACAATAGGTTTTAGTTACTGAAATGGATTTCATCATTTGCTTAAGGGGGGAAACAGGAAGAACACCTCGACAGGAACAGAAAGAGAACACAGGGATCACCACACTAGATTTTGAAGTGTGTGGACACACCTTTTCACCAGTTGCTCAGATTCTATGCAGACTATTACCCATAGACCAGACCCTGATCCCATCTCACCTGGCATCCCCATTTCATTGGTCCTTCTAATACTTCAATCCAGCCAATCAAGAACCTAGATGCCCCTAAGAATTCATCTTCCCCTGCATCAAACCCCACAAACTGAGGAAGCCCATTATACTTAGAAGCTCACATGTCAAGTCAACTTCCGTTTCTGCCACTTGACCCAACACTGTGTTAGGCATTTTAAGAGATGAAAGGAAGATTTCAAGCACCATACAGTTTACACAGACCAGGAGGAGTCAATGCAATATGCAAACACAGGGGGGAAAAAAATGAGCATTCCTGCTAAGTACTTCGAAATACTCTGTTATAACCTCAGACTCAAAACTCCCTATCCAGAGCCACTGAGAGGCTCATGCAGATCTCCATGAATACAAATGCAAATCACCAACAGATTTATGCAAGGGATACACAACTTTGCAGAAAGCGTGTACAAACAGGTGATTTCACTCTCACGAACCACAATGAAGATAAAACTGAAAACCTCTCCTAATGTAAATACAACTGGCTAACAAAGACAAATACAAACAGAAATGCAACCCAATGTGCAGTAGATTTTATGAGTCAAAACATAATAAATTTCTTATAGAACCTATTAGAGATAATTTCAGTGTCTCTGGATGTGATGGTACCTCCCAAGAGAACGACATTAATTTTAAAATGGCATCCTTAGCCTTTTAAGTCACCTAAAGAATGTGTTTTCAAATTATACAGAGCATTTCTCCCATCTCATTGGGCCAATGGCATTCTTCCAAAAAAACTCTTCTGTTGTAGAAACCCTGAAATGGCAATAAATTTCATTTTTAAAAGTTCAGAAATTTAAGATGTCTCATATGCTAATATGAAATATATTTATTTCACAAATAAGAGAAGTCAAATAAACTACCAAGAGCAGGGAAATAGTGATGTCTGTTTGTAGGTCAGCATTTTTTTAATGTATTTGACCAAGCTCTCTTCTTTGTATCCATTTTTAATATAATTTTCCAGTAAGTCAGTATCATTTACAGGTATGCTTTCCTGGTACAATATTTATTTTAATAACTTTCCTTTATGAGAATAACATAATACAATAACAAAACAAGCATGCAAAATGAGACATATTTAGCTCTCATGGTACAAAATGTTTTTTGAACCGATTACATTTTCTTTCAGGTAATAAACTTGTTCATCATTAAAATATGACAATTTATTTCAGTAGCCTATTTAAGTAAAAAACAGACTAGAATGGTCTTACCTGGAATCTTACAAAATAACCATATTTTAATAGAAAAAAACTTCTCTGTGTTATGAAGCTTTTTAAATTGTTAAATCATTAATGAAATACAAACCAGCTTATTTTCCCGTGTAAGCTTGGACCACTCTACAGTTTTTAATCTAATGAATAGTTCAGTATTAGTATGGTCAAAGAATAATGCAGTCCAATCTAAATATAGCCCCGCCAGAAGCATATGGCTATGCAAAACCTAGTACCTGGGTTTGAGTACATCACACCAGAAACCGGAAAGCACTGTATCGACTATATTAGCATGCTGGCCGCAAATGCCATCTCAGAATGGGACAGTCTGAAAGACAGCAGACCTGCTAAGCTTCAAAGGGTAGTCCTATATGACATGCAATGCAATGAATCATAATTACATGGAAGTACTGCTTGTCTGGATACTCTCACTCTGCATTTCTGCATCTTGGCAATGAGAACAGGGGATCCTAACACAGTCCACTATGTGCCAGGCACCCTCGTCTCACGCAATGGTCTAGGTTGTGACATTCACAGGAAGAAGTAGCCATCAAGGTTGTTAATCTTTGAAACAGCTTTTGAGTCTTTGTGGTGGAAAAATTCCCTTCTCTCACCTGTGTGCTAGATGCTCGTGGCGTTCTCCAGGTTGGATCATGGTTCTCCCACTGTGGTGACATGAGGCATTATTGCCCTTTTGCCGTATAATAAGTCTTCCCCTCTACCATACGTGCCCCGTTTGTGGGTGCTGTATTACACCCTGTGAAAGATCGGCTTAACCGTATTTCTGAACATAACCACTCAATCACATCACAGATTTCTCAACCTCACAGGTCAAACACATCATACCCCACATCATGGGATCGCACTGGTAGAGGAAGTGATGGAGAAGGGAATGGGGCCCAGAACAGCACTTGGGGTAATACGTGACTAAAAATACTGGCGTGTAATACATCACAAGTGTTACTATTCCTTTTTCCATGACTGCCTCTTTGGACTGAAGTGTTCATAATCTATGCACATGATAATCTACGAACACTTCATAATCTTCTAGAAGTTAGATTAGAAGACTGAAGTTGCTTCTAAATAATGACATACATACAAAAGAGAAAAGTCAAACATATAGAGTGATTAGAAAATAAGTCCCAATGACACTTGTTAACACACTCCTGTTAAATTTAACTTTCAATTTCTGGTCACCAGACAGAAAAGGGAGGATTTACAGGTTATATAGCATCTTTATCTAAAAAAAAGAAGGGAAAATTGTGCTATAAAGGAAATAAATGACCACCGGTTAGTGAACTCTAAAAACAATTTAGCCCATTTGTTATAAAAGAAACATGACATGTAAAGTAGGGAAAGTATTCCTTATTTACTGCTGCTTATAATTATTCTCAACAAGAACGAAAATACTAAAAGAGAGTTAAGGAAATGCATTTCTGGGCAGGTTCAGCCAATAAGTTCTCTAATGATCTAATCCTATAAAAGATTAGACGTTCTGTTGAATGCTTCTCTTGGAGAGTCTGTGGATTGCTCCCAAGTACTCTCTGTTGGCAACAGAAGAGACAGCATACCTTGCAGTATCTGGTGGCAAGCCTGGCATCTCACAATGAATCTCGCCCAGGCTGCTGATAATTTGTCTCTAATAAAAGGAAACCCTTGCTCTTTCTTATGTGTCAACAAGCTGCAAACATTTCTACTATCTGTCCAGTGGTCTTGGAAGTCTGTGTTGCACAGATGATGGTAGTGCCCCTTGCTCTGTGCATCTGATCTGCCATGTCACAGTATAATGATGAACACTGCTTTCTGGTTTGGAATGCTAAGGAGGACTACCAAAATCACAATATGTTTGTACGAAAGTTCACGGAGGAAGGAGCAGGCCTCATAGATTTTAATCCACTAAAGGCATTACTGGACTGATCAGAATGGACAGAAACAGCTTTTCCTTCCTTACTGACGATTGGGGAAAAAAATGAAAACATAACTCATTTATTGTTCAATGTTTACATTTTGAGTATTTCTGTTCTTTCCAGGACTAGATCTATCTACTTTGGATGTTAAACTGCTAAGGGAAAATGACCTATATTTAGCTTACTTCATATAGAAACAATTTATTAAAATAGCTTATATTACTGATAAAAAGAATTACATACATTTTCCAGAGGAAGTAAGCAACATCATTTTCAGAGGCACAGATAATAATCAAAGAAACAAATGGCATGTTTAGTGGCACTTAGTGCCACAATACAGTTATAATGGCACGCTGAAGCTGGCTCAGACTCGCCCAGGGAACAGGTTTACTTTTCAGGCCCTCTGTGAGCCAGTTGTTAAATCATAACCATGACTGAATATGTAAGTAGTAAAGTTACAATTAAATGATATTAAAAACAAATGTAATAAACTCGTATAACTCACCACTTCCTAAATAGTTGACTGTGTATTACTGTTACCTGTGCCCTTGAGGTTATTTACATCTACTATGACCTATATGGTGGAAAGACTATAGGATGTTGCGCTCTTGTGCTTCTTTTACTCACCTTCTGTTCCACAACATCGCACTGGTAGGTTAGCTTTGTCCACATCGAGAGTACTGTCATCATGGTACTTGGCACATACTGCAAAGCAGTCCGACCCCGCCTCATCCCAGCCCTGGGCCCTGGGCTCACCAACGATTACCAGCACATCTGCAGACACTTAACCAACATGAACTGAGCACCACATCCATGCAGCAGGCTACAAAGGATGCAAGTTGCCTTTTTAAACGTATGCCAAATTAAAAACAAAAACAACAACAACAAAAACTCTGCAATACTGTAATTCATCTTTTTCTTGAAGTAATAATACATCTCCTTGGTTACATGGAATTTACAAAGATTTGAGTCTTAATATCAAAGACTAAAAACCTTGTATAAGAGAGTTATGAACTTCAGAAAAGTACAGCTGTGTTGCTTTGAAGATTACAAATATTTATGAAACCAAATACCTTCACTGCTTTTTGCTAAGTCCACTAACCATGTATCACTGTACTAGTTTTAGCTTTTTTCAATCTCCCGTAGTTCCAAATAAATTCCATCCCTTTGAACACATCCATATTTGGATAATACAAATCCAAGGTGGTCTCCGGACTCATGGAGTGAAGTGTTGGAAAAAAAAGTTACAGGGGCACCTGGATGGCTTAGTCGTTTAAGCGTCTGACTTTTGATGTCAGCTCAGGTCTTGGTCTCAGGGTCGTGAGTTCAAGCCCCACACTGTGTTCCACCCTGGGCATGGAGCCGAGTTTAAAAAAAATTTACTTGTTACACTGCTTGCAAACACATCCCCATATAGGTGTGTCCAGGAATAATAAAAATATAGTTACAGAAAATTATTTCAACATGTATAATGATGAAAAGGAAAAAAGAGACAGATTTATGCTAGAAGAGGTCAATGATAACTGAGACAATAAAACGACAACAGAACTTCTTGGGAATACCTGAACTACACCCTCACTGAAATGCAGAATTATAATCCTAAAACTATACATATTTTTTATTAGCACAGAAATAAAATGAAAATACACAAACAACTAGAAAATACACAAACAACTAATTAAAGAGTCTGCTAATTTTCAGGAAAAGTTAGGAATCTTCTGCAAATCAGATGAGGGAGAGCACAATTGGTAGGCAATTCCCAAGATGATGAAGGCAGAGTGATGAGGGAATAGTCCTCTAAAAGATAAACAAAATGTTTTGGCTAAAACTAAAACTTTTTTTTCCACCAAAGAGAGGACACAGAAGAGAAGGAAAATGGAAAACAGTAGAGCAAGTCTCATATATTTTGCAAATACAAGTCACTGTCGAAGTCACCCCATACCTCTACTGGGACTTCTTTGATCACCACGGATTAAACAAAAACTGGTCTTCTTTTTTCCTTCCTTATTCATGCTCATGACAATCAAGGGTGATTAAAAAAAGAAAGAAAGAAAGAAAAACAGCTAAAAGAACTCCAAGAGAAGGTCAGTGAAAGTGCCCGCCACAAGCTGTCTGTGAAGTGCTAAGAGAGTCAGCTGATGAATGGGTCTATAAAAAACAAAAGAAGCAAAACCTTATTATTATGTTCAGGAACCTGGATTAAGAGAGATGTAGGAGGTAATCAAGTAATTTGTGTACAAGACATCTCAGAGAATTAAAATTAGCTCAAACACACCAGGCTGTAAACTTTCTACATTAGAAGCCATCGTCCTTTCTAATTGACTACTTAATATGTAGGCCCTCACCATAGGACTGAGTGTATTTTAAGCATGACATTTGAGCTATATACACTATTGAGGGGTGGTATCAGGGATAGGTGGTAGTGTTAGGGGTAGAAAGATGAACAGAAGATGGACGGTATGATCGTAAATTGAAAAATCCTTTTTTTTTTCTTTTAATTTAGCTTCTCTAGGTATAGGGAAAAAAAATCAACCTTATTTCAAAAGGGAACTTGGGGCTTTGTCTGGTTTTCTTTACAATATAGTACTGTGAAAACAAAGGGTACACATTCTTGTTCTTTCGTCAATATAAAATTGATAAAAAATACAAAAGCAGCTAGTCCCAATGATTTGTTTTAAGATTTCCAGTCTAAAGCTATTATTGCTATATTCTTTATCAAGCAAAAACAGTGAAGCTGGTTCAAAAGGATAATATTTTAAGTACCTTAAGAAAAAATATAAGAAGAAATACAATATGTTCTGATATTTGTGCTTTTACCCATAAAGTTCAGCACATATCCATAACCAATCAAAAGTCTAATAAATGTATATTTGCTACCAGATTCACTATTCAGAATTTTTCTATTTACAAAATTGGTGAAGTCTTTCTAAATTAGATTTTTAACACCCTTTTGACTTTTATTATCAGGTATCCCAAGGGCATTAGCTCCAAAGAACTTTTTGTTAGATATAAAAGATACAGTCTAGTATTCTTTCTGAAACCATATCCCCATACACATTTTAGTAAATATGATTAAAATAAGTTTCAGGCACTGTAAGGCAAACATTAAGGAACTTCTTAAAGTATCCAAGTACAAAGTTTCTAGTTCTCAAATTTTAAGAGCAGAAGTAATGTGGACTAATAAATAGGCATAGGCACAGAAACAATGAAAACCAAAGCAGAATAATTCAGCACTTCCATTTTCTATACTAAGCTGGATGTACTAGTAACAAGTGTATAGACAAGGCCACTGATAAAATGGCTTTGACCCTTAAAAAATCTGATTACTGATAAAAATTCTTGGTTTAAAAAGAGTGAAGCAATCTGGTACCTCAAAAAGAGCAATGCAAAAAAAAAAAAAATTAGCAGAAAACTGGGATCTACAGTTACCACTGCCACTCACTATCCTCACATGACCCATTGAAATTGAGTCTCACTTCCTTCAATTACAAAGTGAGCCTCATGACCCCAAACTGGCTTCCAAGAATCATTCCACTCTTAAAAACCCAATTCTCGAAAAACTCTTCTTCCAGAAAAGCAGAAAGTGAGAAATATTTGAGAAATTCATTTAATAAACAATGTTCTTGGGGCACCTGGATGGCTCAGTTCGTTAAATGACTGCCTTCAGCTCAGGTCATGATCCCAGAGTCCCAGGATCGAGCCCTGCATTGGGCTCCCTCCTTTGTGGGAACCCTGCTTCTCCCTCTCTCACTCCCCAAGCTTGTGTTCCCTCTCTGGCTGTGTTTCTCTCTGTCAAATAAATAAATAAATAAAATCTTTAAAAAGATAAATAAATAAATAATGTTCTTAATGCTGTGATAAATTCAAATGAATTATTTTTATTATAAATTGTTATGAACAAATTTTAAGATTATTATGAATGGCAACTCTCCTACATGTACAAAATAAGAGGGGAATGATAGGACACACTCAAAGGGAGGACACACTCAAAGGGAAACAATGCAATAGAAAATGGTACTATAAAGCAATACTACAGAAAACCAAAGCCTCCATTTAAATCCAGAGTGAAGTGGCGCCTGGGTGGCTCAGTTGGTTAAGCGACTGCCTTCGGCTCGGGTCATGATCCCGGAGACCGGGGATCCAGTTCCACATAAGGCTCTCTGTTCGGCAGGAAGCCTGCTTATCCCTCTCTCACTCCCCCTGCTTGTGTTCCCTCTCTGGCTATGTTTCTCTCTGTCAAATAAATAAAATCTTTTAAAAAATAAAATAAAATAAATCCAGAGTGAACTGCTATCATTTTTATTCTGATCAGGGTCAAGTTTGAAGTTTAACTCTTGCAGCAGCCAAGGGCTTGCAATTCTACAGTAGCTATCAAGTGACTAAAGAAAAGCCTTTGCACCTGTTCCAATTCTAAGTTCAAGAGGACTTTACTTTCTATTTTCTTTGGATGAGCATTTTCTTTTGTACTATAAACTTAAGTCATAAAAGTTACGAACAATCTTTTCCATTTTCTGGACCCTTCTGGACAGTGACAAACACAAAATAAAAACAAATAAAAACAACAACCTAGAGGCCATGACTTTAGGAAAACCTCATTTTTCTCCTCTATTGACTGGTTATCTGTAGATTGCTTCATCTATAGAGACTCAAAACTGGCAGATTCTTAGATGGTGCTTTGGGAATAGGTGATGTCAGTTCTATGTAGAAAGTTCATTCAGTCACTGGTATCAGAGGGTAAACATTGGGACTCGGAGGCCTTCCTGTCATGTACCACATCCTCATCTCTTCTCTGAACCTTCACTGTAAATGGTATCATTCCTAATGCTTGATTTAATGACTCAAAAGCTTGGTTGTTAATTTTTTAAAAAAGGAAAAAAAAAGACTTTAACCTAAACAACTTCAATTGAACAGACACCAAAACCTTTGTGATAAAATAAAAAAGGTAAAACTCTGGGCCCAAAAAAGTACAAGGAGTGCATGTGAAGTGGGGACACTCCTGTCCCAGCTGATAACTGCAAAACAACAAACCTGACATGGAGAAGTTAGTGAAAGAGGTAACTCAGAAAGTCTAAATTCTTCCATAACTATTTTTCAAAAATATTACTAAGCTAAAAATTAACCTTTACCAAATTAAGAATTCACATGTGGACAGGGGGAGCCCACAGCATCCTTGCATATGGAGCATGGAAACTACTATTGACAATCAAGAGACTTAAAATTTCTGATTAGCTTTAGGAAGATATTTTTTCTCCAGTTTAAACATCTTATTTCCATTCAAAAACAGCTGACTGGGGAATTCTGTCTAATGGCTCTCCTGGTAGCTCCTGCTTCATTACACAATTAAAACCACACCTTCCTGATACCGCTTTCCTAAGTTGTATAGTTGTTTTATGCATGTGACTCATAAATATTTTACTGTTTCTAAGGGATTTAAAATATATCTTCCATTTTTTATAGTAGTGTGTTTGCCATCATTGTTACATATGTTTTTAAAATTTATTTCAAATAATGTTCACAAAATAAAAATCATTTCACCTACTTAAAACATGTATTCTATTTAACAACAGAATATGACAGCAGCTTAGAAGAGCCAAGTGACATAAATGTAAGTGAATGCATGACAAATCTGTCTAAGTTCAAAGCTGATATTTTGAGACACAGCAATAGAGGAAATGTTCTACATCATCACATTAAACAATAGTTATATAATACTCTATGAATAATAGTACATAAAAATCTTCTCAAATATATCATCTCCTTGTTTGGAAAATATATCCACAATCATTTTACTATTACTTGAATCGGTATCATAACTTATTTACCTTGTCTTCTCCTACTTATTTTTAGATGAGGAAGCCAGTTCCCAGAGCCTTTCAGTGGTTTGTGTCAGATCAAATAATAATTAGAGGAAGATGTGGAGGTAGAACCTAAGGACTTCTCACCGGGAGTTCACATGCTTTTCTGTCTAAAAGAAAATTTACTAGTAAAATGATGGAGCATCAAAAGGCTGTTAAATTTATTTGGCATAAAATATTTGACATAAGGAAGATCATCTATACCTAGATGGCTTATAACATCTACAAAAGAATTTGGGTCAGATTAAGAATTCCATTGTGTGCTGGATAACAACAGGTAGCTTATCAGCACTTCATAGCTTCTAGGTTCTATCCCTGTCTATAAGCAGGGGAATTCAACAGTCCCTATGCAATAATGATGAAAGGCTGTTACAGAAGAATATATCCTATGGATTTTTTTTGATTAACAATGCTATGTTAATTTCAGGTGTACAACATAAGACTCAACTACATAATGCATTATGCTATGCTCACAAGAGTAGCTACCATCTTTCACAACACTATTAAAATACCACTAACTATATTCCCTACCCTTTATCTTTTATCTCCATGGCTTATTTATTCCAAACTGGAAGGCTGTAGTTCTCACACCCCTTCACCCATTTTGTTTATTCACCCCTTCCCCTCTATCAACAATCATTTTGTTCTCTGTATTTGAGTTTGTTCCTGCTTTCTGTTTTTTCATTTGTTTTTTAGATTCCACATGTAAGTGAAATCATATGGTATTTATCCTTCCCTATCTCACATATTTTATTTAGGCTCCATCCATGTTGTTTCAAATGAGGAGATCGCATCATTTTGTAGACTAATATCCCATTGTGTGTCTGTGTCCACACCATATCTTTATTAATCTATCAGTGAGGCCTTGGGCTGCTTCTATAACTTGGTTATTGTAAACAGTGCTGCAATAAACATAGGGATGCATATATATCTTTTTGAATTTGTGTTTCTGTTTTCTTTTCTTTCTACACCCAGAACTACTGGATCAGATAATAATTTTATTTTTAATTTTTTGAGGAACCCCTATACTGTCTTCCACAGTGGCTGTACCAATTTGCATTCCCACTAATAATGCACTAGAGTTCCTTTTTCTCCATATCCTCATTATATCTACTATCTACTATATCTAACTATATCTAGCCTAACATTATATCTACTATGTATTATATCTAACTATAAACTAAGATTTTATCTACTATATCTAACATTAGAAATCCTATTTACTGGAAAGGAATCAAGTTTAACTAGATAAACTCCATACTGGGTTATGGAAGGCCTTCCAGAATTGCTACCTCCAATGGCTACGGTGCTGAGACTATATACTGCACAAATATAATTTCACAATATGGCTGAAGCTACACTTCCTCATGTTCCTTCTTCAACACCTGACAGTACACTTAGGGAACAGATTACCTAACACACTAGAGATTGACAAAGGTTAGGGAGTCTCTCAGAAGAGAGAAGGTGGAGGAAATATAGAAAAAATGGAAATATAGTATCTGTTGCTTTCATGGGTGAATGCCAAAGCAGCCCCAAGGCAGTCAATGAAACATGGCCCAGGTAAAAGGATCCTTAAGCTGAAGATGAGGAACAGCAAAGTATTCTTAAACAGCTCACAGTAGGGATTCCAAAAAATCTGCTGAGCAACTCAGGCTGCCATGACAACAAATTTCCCCTTTTCAACTTTGATGAAATGATGCAAAAGGGATACCAACAAACAAGGAACTTAAGTATGTTCAGTTGATCTAGACTCTAAAGAAACAAAACAGTGTTGTCCTATGTGCCCAGAGAACTAAGCAGTTCTCTGAGTCACAATCATTACAGAGTGCATGGCTGGAAAATGGTTTTTAGTCTTAATGGTATATTTGTGTCTTTATTACATTGAGCATAGGGGCAAAATGCTTGCAATTGTCACAATATTTGTTGCTCAGAGTACCAATATGATGATGAATAGAGTTTTTCATTGCATAGGTGGGACTGTCATGTACCATCTCTGGAATAATTTGTTTTAGATGGGATGTTTTGTTATTTGCTCCATAAAGAAAATCAATGTAGATGATTTTTTTTAAGTTAAAAAAAAAATACTCTTCACAAATTCCTAAGGAGTCCAGAACAACACTGACAAGGGGAAATAAATAGGCCAAAAAACTTATTAGCCAGACTAAGTTCTAGTGACCTCCTTTGGTTCCCTGAGATGTGGTAATTTTTCAAATATTTAGCTTATTGCCATCCAAGGAGATGACAGTAAATTCGGGCCACTGCCTGGAGTGTGAAGTGCAAGCAGGTTACCAGAGCTCTGGGCTCCAGTAATTCAGAGAAAAGAACAAAAGCAAAGAAGCAAAGAAAATGCAAACAGAAGCACCTTAAGACAAGAAATGCATTCTTTGTTTGGGACTCATTTTACAGAATCCGACAGAATTCAAGGAGTGGTAAATTAAGTCTATGTAGAAACACACCTTGAATTTCCTGAAACAGACCACAGAACCAGGCTTTGCCTATAGGCACACGCCAGTTTATATTGTTACTTGAATGGTCTGCTCCCCATCTTATTCATGTGATGCCTGAAATCAAAGCAACAATTTGATGCATAAATGGTCTCCAGTGAAGACTAACAGTTAATTAAAGCAGTCTGGAGACAGAAGAGGTAAAAATTAAAACCCACTAATTTATTCAACATATACACATTTACTGAGTACTTCCTGCATGTCAGGTACTGGACTAAGGTCTTGGCATGAAATAATAGAACATAGGCTAAAAGTCTTAGATAAGGTAACTAAAATATGCAACTGTGATAAGGTTTAGTAAAAGGGCTCACCAAGTATTTTTGTCAGTTTGGTAGGGATGGCAGGAGCATCTATCAAGCCTTGAAGTAGCATGTCAGAGAAAGATGGCCAAGGATATCTGACTTCGAAGCTGAGTCCCAAAGGGGAAAGAGCTGCCAAATTGGGCATGGGGAGAATGGGAGATGCCGAACAGCCAAGATAAGAGAGGCTGGTTCATCCAAGGAACTACTGGCACCTCCTTCAGCATGATGGAAGGTTCTCATGGGAGAAACTGGAGAAAGAAATGTTGCAGAGATAAATAGGAGCCAGATCACATGCAGAAGCATTTCTACAATTTCTAAGGAAAAGGACAGAGCAAAGGTCAAATGATGAGCAAAGTATTACAATATAAAGGAACCATCACAGATTAATGGAAATTTATTAGTAAAATTTGATTAAGTTTTTAGAAATATAATTTCTTTTTTAAAATTTTTATTTATTTTAAAGAGAGAAAGAGAGAGCTAGAGAGCATGATGGGGAGTGGGGGGCAAAGAAGAAGCAGACTCCCTGTTGATCAGGGAGCCTGATGTGGGCTCGATCCCAGGACCCTGGTATCATGACCTGAGCTGAAGGCAGACACTTAATCAACAGAGCCACGCAGGTGCCCCTAGAAATATAATTTCTTATAGTATGAATAGTAGGTAAATACAACCATATTTTCCAAGTTTGGGTCCTTACTCTTTCTCCATATATTCACTTGGGGTTTACTCTCATGCCCTACCTATTACTATTAACTCTTAGAGGTGTATGGTTACTGTATTTAACTGCTTGATTTGTTACAGCAAGGTAGGTTAGACATTTATGTGGGTGCCACAGTTTGGATCTCTGTCTTGACCACAGATTTAAGTGCCTTGCCCAAGTACTGCAAATACAAGTTGCTGGTCAAAACAGACACTAAACAAGAATGCTAACAGGGCAGTATAACTCCGTTATAACTGCTGAAAAATCTCAGTGTGAACTTGACCAAAAATCTCATCTTCATCAATATAGTATGGGTAATATAGGAGTAGTTATACAAACAATTATGTTAAATCAACTTATAAACATCAGATACACCAAAGTTATATTTGCAAATCAGTTGCTTAAAACAGAAAATAATTTCCCTTGGAAGCAATGTTATCCTCAGTAGTTTGGATCTCTGACTAACCCACCAATGGCTATTTAGAGGTAGGACAACTAAGGACAAGGTCAGCTGTACTTCACAACCACTAAGCTTGGCAATCAACCTTCAGGACCCAACAAAAATGATTTCTCTTCCCACTGATAGTTTCCAATATTCCCAGGTAGAATTAGCTCCTCCCTCCCTGGCATTTAATAGACTGGGATGAACATTTGCACGTTTCACTTCTCCCTACTGGGCTGCTAACCCACGACTACACCTGGACGTTGGCACAGAAAATAACAGCTTCCAGAATTACATCTCTGCTGGGGGAAAGAATGTCAAGGAAGTATTTTATGTTTTCTTGCTGCCAACCAACATAGGAAAACAGAAGCAAAGGGCTGGGATCATCCACCACAGTATTCCCTTCCCCTTGCAAACTTTTCTTTCCCATTCTCCACCCTATTGCTTTGGGCTCTGCCTACAGAAGGGACTAGAACTGGAATAAGGTAGAAATAAAACAGAGGAAAGGAAACAGTTGAGGAGGTAAGGGTTCTAGTCATGCAGTAGTAGAATCCGTGGTAACGAAAGGACACCTAAGAAGACCTCGAGCGCCGGAGTGCCCCTGAAGGGCAGCCATGTCACAGGTGGGTGTAGCTCTATTTCAGATATAGGGTGCTACCCTTACACCAGAAAAACACAGACCGTCCTTTAAGTGTGCAACTTTAAAAATCACCTGGCTTAATAGGAATGCGATAAGCTACAGGTAAAAATCAAAAACCAAAAACTAACCTGATATCTTCAAAGTCATTTAGTGGAAGAAAAAAATTGAAAACAATATTCATTTTGTAAAGACTTGCCTTTGTGGCCAAGTTTGCTAGAGCATATACGTTCTGTGAAGAAATTCTGGGCTGCTCCTACTAGTTAGCAGGCACATAAGATTTATCACACAGCACTTCCCATAAAGGTAAGCCTTCCCAAAGACAGGTAGGAAAAATAACTCTTTTGCCTGAGATCATCCTTTATTTATTGCCCTACCTTTAATACTCACCCACTTATGGAGTATGTACTGTGCACCAGGCTCACATCCAAGCCTTTTGTATAAGCGTTTTCTTGTTGAATTATAACAACATTCCAAGTAGGTATGTGATTTCTGTTACTTATTTTCCAAAAAAAGACAAATTTAAATCCATAAATTCTGGCTTTAGAGTCTGCCTTCTTAGCTGTTACAATAGGTAAAAAGTGAATCGCCAAATAAATCAATTATAAATTATAAATAAATAAAATAAAGTTTTTATTTAAATAAATAAAACCAATTTTATATTCTGTACAAAAAAAAAACAAAAACAAAAGAAATCCCATCTAACATTAGACTCAAAATAAAAATACTGTATTTTAACTACACTGGAATTAAAATAAAAGCCAAAAAAAAAAAAACCAAACAAACAAAGAAACCAAAAAAAACCCTAAAGTAAATGTGATGAGAAAAAGCTACAAATATGCCACGTTCTTTTAAAGACAACAACAGAGAAGGACACAGGTTCTGAATCCAGACTGCAAGGTACTTAATCCCAACTCTGCCTCTTGTTATCAAAGACGTTGAGTGAGATAATCTAGCAGGATCTGGTTTCCGCATGTGTGAAATGAGTCATCTGTATTTAAGCACCTGAGGCATAGTCAATGTCCGTCATATATTATCTCTGTGTTATGGACTGAATGGTGTCTCCGCCCAAAACTCATGTGGAAACCCTAACCTCCACCATTGACTCTACTGGAGACAGGGCCTTTAGGAGCGTAATTAAGATTAACTGAGAGCATAATGGTGGGGCCCCCTCCAAAAGGTCTGGCATCCTCATAAGGAGAGTGGGGAGATGGAAGAGATCTTCTTCTCCATGTGTGTAGAGAGAAAACACGGAGCGAGGACACAGGAAGAAGGTGACCCTCTACAAGACAGGAAAAGAGGGCTCACCAGAGACCAACCCTGACTGATCCACATTGATTTTGATCATACCGGGTTTTCTCCACTCAAGTCGGTTTTCATCAATCTACAATGTCATCAGCATGTTCTAGACTTCGCTGTTTCCCTTAAGTGAGGAGCTCAGAAGATAGGAAGCTATTGTGAGGCAAATCAGATTGCTAAATCACTCACAGTTTTTTCACTCCTGTACAAAAAGTAGAGTTTGTGGCAGAGACAGATTCTCATTGAATCCAAGTTAAAGGGAAATGCTACAACAGGTAAGTGGAATGGAAATTATCAAGAAACTAGCATTCTTTGCAAAATGAAAACATACCACAAATCTGGAATACCACCCTTATGCATGTCAGATGTAATTGGAGCTAACCAGTGCTCAATACAGGGCCAGTTATCATTAGTAACCTAGTACAAAAATAAATTAAAATTCTGTATCAGAAATAGACATACTTAACCCAGGAGGAAAAGAAAATTGTGAAAAGGGATAAATAATGCATTGCCCAAATGGAAAGATATGTTGGAAAAACACAGATTCTGCAGAATTATTAGAAATAGATTTGGTTACACTGAACCTCTTTTTCATTTGAATGATTTAAAATGTTTTACAAATGGAGGACTGGTGTGGCTTTATTCGAGCAGATAAACAACCAGGAATATCTTAATATATATTTAGCAAACAGTATCATTTTAACAAGGAATGAAACTCATCAGTGATTTACTAATATGAAAAAATATTCTCTCATGCAAATGCAGGGTGGAAGATAGCAACCTCAAACAAAGGGAAAGCCACAGCTGTAGCATGCCAGAGAACCAGAGGATTCTTAGATAATTAGACTGATCAACATTCTGGCATAACGAAGCAGTGACATTACACTCTCCATACCACAGTCTAACATGCTCTCAGCTCACAAAATTTGTGACTTGAATTGTTTTAAATAAGAAATTTACTTTTCCTTGTTCCTCGTCAAGCAAACTTTTATACCAGCATTATTAGCCTGGGAACTTCTAGAATAAGAAAATAGATAAATATTAAGAGCAGAGTCTGATAAAGCTGAAAAAGCTATTAGCAAATGGTAAGAAATCTGAAATGGCATGACTCATAATACCACAATGAGAACAGCAAAAAAGGCCTATGAAGCACTTTGATTCACCAAAACAGAATCATACTAAATACATATTAATCAAAAAATAGCAAATACTAGGTATAGGTTAATATATATATATATATATATATAAATATATATATATATATATATATATAAAATGCATACCTATTGAACTTATTATAAGATTAGAAACCTTTAAAAAAGCATCTTTCTCAAAGCAATAAATCATTAATATCTGTAGTGACATACATTTCTGACAAAAATAAACTGTATTTAATTTCTTACAAGAGACTCAATAAGGGGAAAGCAATTGCCACCACTGGAATACATCAATTAAGTTAGCAGTTAAATTTTTATTGCCAAAATCTTTAATTTCCATTTTGATCTGAAAAGTCAATAATCAATTTAAAGCTTGCTTTATTCTATGACAGAAACAACTATATAGATACACTAACATTAAGAATTAAGTTTGCATAGTATAAATGAGTAGACAAAATGATCCAAATCTTAAGTACAAATGCTTATTTACATGTAGACTTGCACTAAAAATTTTTAATGGAATTAAGTTGGGCTCCAAGTTTTTACCAATACTGTGATATTTTGCTATTATTATCTGCAATTATACACAGAAGTCATTAATCTACTCTAATAAATTCCCAAAAATCTAAACCTAGCTAAAAGGTGGATGACTTTCAATATGAATGTCATGACCAGAACTTTAAACATGCAGAAAAATAAGAGAATTATGTAGCTTATGACCCACAAATAAGCTGTTCACATGTTATAACATGAAAACAAATCACAGTAGTTACCTACCACTAAGATCTACTCTACCAATGAGAAAGGAGAACATACCTTAAGCACCGCCTCCTCTAAAGGGGATGTTACTATTTTCTGAAGGATGTGAGATATGAAGGATAGTACAAAGGTGGCAGATACCATTTTCTGTATTAATGTTCACCCCCCATTCATACTGTAATCTTTCTGGAGCTTCATATTAAAAAGTGCAACATGTCATCTTTTGTTTTTCTTTTGGTATCGAATGGAATTCCTCAGAATAGGAAAGAAAAAGTTATTTCGTCTGTTGTCACCTGAGGGGCTAAGACCTCAAGAATCGACCAATGACATTTGCAAGGTCAGTACTATTTATATACACAGCCAAATCTAAGCCCCCCAAAGCAACCGTTTTTCACCCAGATATGCAACTTTGATGCATGGCGAAATCACTGTACCAAACAGAAGTCAGCAATTACCAAATTGAGGTTTGGTTTTTAATAGGATGTTTTTAATAGGATGTTTCTAGAAATTCTTGGGGCCGGGGAGGAAAAGGCATTTTATGAGAAAGCTCTGAAACAAATATACAGAACTGGTTAAAAAAAAAAAAAGTCATAGTCAAAAATATCCTAGAGAACACATTTCTGTTATTTATAAATTATTTAGAATACAGTTTTATTACTTATACATTTTAAAATCTTCATTTCATTCAACTTTTCCCTTTTTTGTAGATGATAACCAACTATTTGCCCATAACTATCGAAGGCTAAAATGGCTTAAAAACTAAATTCTATAATTTTAGATAATAACCAGTACTGCTAAGGTTTCTATAGTTACCCAGGAAAGGGTCATGACTGTCTGAAACACATACACTCTCTCTGATAATTAACCACATCATGATAGACTGACAACACTTAATGATTAATTAGGCTAAGAACTCAAATCCTTAGCAGGAGGTAAAAGCACAGAAATTCATAATGTACTGAACACCTCCCAGAGAGACACAGAATACAAATAGAGCTAAATTTTAAAATGCAGGTTTGCAAATTCAGTATTGCTAATATAAATGTCTCCTTGGGAGTCTCACAGCAGAAGAAATTAGGGATTCTCTGCTTGCCAAATACAGCCATACAATCACAACGAAGTCTTTGCAAAATAGCTCAACTCAACTCATTCAGTGTAGCCTTTTATGCAAAATTCACCATTCTCCTCTGTACTATTCAATGAAATGCAGTTTACAGTTACTTCAAAGAGCAAGCTAGGTAAGTCATCTGCCTGCTAGAACTTATTTAGGATTTTACAGTTTACAAAGCATTTTTGCATACTCTGTGAGGTCTGATTTCCGTGGGTAAATGGCAGAGCCCAGGTTTCTGCATGAGATCAAGCCTCAAATACCACTTACTCCCATCACTTACTAACCATGAGAACTTGGGAGTGCTTAACAGGGTATTTCTATTATGATAGGACCTGGATAAGCTATACAGTGCTTGGTAGGAAATCAGAAAGGGCAAAGACCACCAAACTTATTAAATCTTCAGATCTCTAAATTTCTGACCTGTATTCACTTACCAGATCCTCAGAACATTCCATGTTTGACTATATTATTCGGGCATTCAAAGAAACGGTCCACCAAAACATGACCTCCCATTATATCCTCTAACTGAGAGATGTAAGATATGGCTAGTTACTAGACAGCTTACTAAACATTACTATGCCCCTATGACAAATTTACATCTGTTTTGATAAAGCTATTATTCATTTACCTAGAATATATACATTAAACAGCTGTTATGTACCAGGCACTGCCTTGAGGCTTTAGCAACTTAAAAAATATATTTGAACTAATCCCTGTTTTCACGGAGCCTAATTCACTAAACCGATAATTGTATAAGGAAGGGAAAGTATAGAAGGAAGTGAAAAAGCCTACCAAAAGGTATCAAGGAAGACATCTATGAGAAAAAGAAATAAAGACCAAAAGGAAAGGAGCTGACCCAGTGAAAAGAACAGGCTCAAGTTATTCAAGTACGGAAAATGCATGTGCAAAAGAAGTCTGCAGAGACCTGACACTTTGAAATATGAACAGAATGGCAGGAACCACATGAACCCACAGCAAAATGGCTGGAGATGAAGCTGATAGTGCAGGCAAGGACCAGAATGCAAACCTTTGCAGGCCATGTTAAAAATTTTTGGTCTTAAGAGCAATAGGAAATCACGGAAGAATGTTAGGCAGGAGAGTAAAAGGATCACAAGTGAATTTTAAAAAGGATCACCATCATGTCAATGGAAAGGAGGAAGCAGCAGATCGTGTGACACTAACGGAGAAGATAATGCACTAGTCCAGGCTGGAGATGGCAGCTTGCACTAGAGCAATACAAGTAAAGCAGTCAGAAGGATTCACTACATATCTCAGAAATATGATCAAAAGGACCTGGCCACAAGCTGCTCATGGGTGATGACAGAGGAGAGGATGGGATGGCTAGTTCCAACTTCAAAGAGTCTCTACTTACTCAACCACAATACATGTTTCAGACTCGCTTAACACTGCGCTTCACTACTGTCATCCAAGGCCAAACATCTGGCAAAATATACACATTCTATCCAAAACTGTGTCTCATGTGGACTACCCTTCTCCATTTTCAGGCTCTTATTAGCACTTGTCCAAAATGTTCTACATCTCAGTAAACTTTCAGTTCCAACACAGCCTCCACCTTTTTCAGTCAGCGCTATTTTCTTCTAAAATACAGAGGCAACAGTGTCATTTCACGGCTTCAAAATGTTCAAGGGTTCTCAATTCTCCAGTTTATCGATAGGAAAAATCATCATACAATTGCCCCAACTCAGCAGAAATATTTTGCAACTCGGGTTTTAATAAAATCACAAAAAGCAGAATATATATAGGGTGACAAATTAAGCATATAGAATGGTTTTAGGCACCTTTGTTTAAATCATATAAAATCTCGTGTTTCCTTCAGCCACTCTCCTCTCTGCACCCCCTCCCTACACACATACATCAAAGTCATGGGCTACAAAGAGTACTGGCCTGAGATCAGGAGGCCTGGGTGCTAATCAAATGGTACAAAACCTATAAATGTTTAAATGAATTCCAGCTCCAAAGAAGAAAAGATTATTTGTCTCTTCCTATTTCAAATGCTTTCTAACCATCCCATTATTTGATCACTACTGGGTAAAGTTGTCTCTTTCTGGACTTTGATTCTTCTTACTCTTCACCAATTTGAAAGTCAACTTTCTCCATACCAGGAATGGGTTTATTTATCATCTCCACTTGGCAAAGTGGGTGCCAAGGGTACCTGATGTAAACATTTGGCTTTCTTCTTATTCTCATGGGAGCATTATCATCTACCCACTTTCCTTTTCCATATTACATACCAACTCCTACTTTACCAACCTTTCATGGTACCTTTCCTTTCAAAATCTCTAGATCATATCCTAGGCACCTCAAAATCTCTGGACCAGTTCTCCTCTTCTGGATTGGAATTTCCCTCCTGAGGGGAAGGAGAGAGAAGAAGCACCACTTTCCTTGACCACAAGCCACAGATTTCTCAAATTCTCTAGTGTCTTTGGTTTGACTTAGATTCCTACCATGATGGCTCTGTGGTTTGGCTACTCAAGACCAAGGCAATGGTTAGCAAACTTCCCACTTCCCTAATGTTAGCTATAGAATAATAACCAAGTTTTATTACAGGAAAGGCAAAATTTCACAATTATGTTCTGTCTAGGGGCAAAGAAAGAATACACTTGGAAAAGGAAGCCATAAATATTGCATACAATTCTGCTTTTGAGAAATGGCCATTTGCCTACTTAAGACCTAACCAACATAATAAAATATTACTCCTGGAAGCCAGGCTACCACAAATTGATATTCTATCACTTGTAATCTATTCTGTGCTCAGTCAGGTAACCTAAAGAGGAAAGTATTCTATTACCTCACCTCTGAGGCTAACAAGTTCATCCAGAATCTATTTTTAATAAATCATGCTCAAATTAAAGATATTATTCAATTAATGCTTGTCATCCTATCAAATAATTCTTGCAAACTCTCAAGGCTTTCCACTCCCTTTTTACTCACTCATATTAGACCCAAAGCTAGAAAACATATCAACAACTGTCATTACTATCTGAAGAGTATTATTTCAGGATTTCAGCAAATTTCTCAAGAGATCATGTCATTCAATAATATTCTTACAAATAAGCACAAATAATAAAATACTGAGCTAGAAGATCATCATCCCACATATTTGGTTATTGGCAGCTTTTTCTAGCTAGCAAAACCACAGAAATTCCAGAGTTACTGCTGACAAAATGAGTGAAAGAAATGTACATTTCTACCGTAAAAGTTATATACAGCCATGCCCCCGACTCTTGCATTCAGGCCCATGGCAAATATGCTAGCACAAAGTCTCCCCCAAGAGAAGTGAAGGTGTGTGCAAACAAAAAAGATTTTTTTTTTAAGTAGACTCCACACCCAGCATGGAATCCAATGTGGGGCTTGAATTCGAGACCCTGAGATCAAGGCCTGAGCTGAAATCAAGAGTCAGATGCTTTACCATCTGAGTCACCCAGGCGCACCCCAAAAGATTTTAAATAGCACAGTCTTACTTATTTAATCATGTTTTTTATTTTATTTCTCTCCTCAGATAGTGGGGAGCTAAGTCTCCACATTGAGGGCACCTGCCGGAAACTGAAGCCCTCCAAAAGAAGGGACAGCTGAGTCAGCAGAACCACTGGGGCTGTGAATGGGGTGGTGAACAAAAAGGCTTATATACTCTGAAGGCATTAATCTAATAACATGGAGAAAAGGATCTTCATCATGAACCATAGCCATATCATGGTTTCCTTCAGGTTGAGATCCTGACTCTGACAGCTAGGAGTTCCTGGATTCAAATCCTGATTCCCTACCTCCAGCTGTACAACCAAGGCCAAGTTAATTAAAAGTCTTCCTTTCCTCAGCTCAAAAGGAGGTGAATAGTGATGCACTTTTAAAATGTTTTGGGTGGGGCACCTGGGTGGCTCAATCATTAAAGCATCTGCCTTTGGCTCAGGTCATGATCCTGGAGTTCCAAGATCGAACCCCGCATCGGGCTCCCTGGAAGCCTGATTCTCCCTCTCTCACTCTCCCTGCTTGTGTTACCTCTCTGGCTGTGTTTCTTTCTGTCAAATAGATAAATAAAATCTTTAAAAAAAATAAAAAATAAAATGTTTTGGGCATCAAACTGGATAATATTAAGTCAAATTCTAGGATAGTTTCTGCCACATAAGCATCCAATTATTATTATCATTATTAGCTATATTTAATATAGCAAATAATATAGCAAACTTCATTGAAAGAGAGGAAAATTTCTCAAAACTACCCACGATTAGTGCTTAACCTTTAGAGAGCTAGAAGATGTTTTTATGTAGTATATTTCATTTTCTAATAGTTCATATATAAGCCTTTTCTTATTGGTATCTTCCAACTAAATTACTTTAACTACTGGATTTTTAAGTTATCCAACAATATCATCTTTGTGAAACATAATTAAGCAGATTTGAGAACCTGGAGGTTATTACAATCCAGAAATCCAGGTAATAGACATTTCTATTGACAATAAGAAATTACCCATTCGAGGATATACACTGGCATTTTTAGGTCTTTAGAGAGTAATCACTAAAATGTTTCTTCCTCAAATATTATAAATGGAAAGCATTATAATATCTGTAAGTGTAGAGAAATACCATGATTTCTTATAGGAAGGATTTGGCACCTTCTCCCTCTAATCCCAACTGAAGTAGTTACAAGAAGATGAAAGATATATTGGACAATTCTGAGTATTGTTGGATTTTAGAAATACACAACATGACAAAATGGAAACATTTTCATAATGGGGCTTATGCAAAGGCATTATTATTGTTTTCCAGGTTATAAATCAAAAAGCCTTTTCCTGAAGGGTGATTCCAAGAGATAATCAAAAATAGGATGAACAAGATTCAAGCACGAGTGGAAAAGAAAACACTAGGGACAGGTGTTTCATCTAGTCAAGGGTCTAAAGGGCTTTAAAATAACCAACATTTGCTGAGCATAAACTACATCCCCAATCTCCTCTTGATTATCTATTTGAAATGTAATTTCTACACCTACTCAAGCCTAGTTCTTTGGAATATTCTTTTTTTAAACAACTAGATCAAATAGTATGTACCACAAATAGGTATTGATAATTCAGAGCATGACAAAATTAAAACTCCCCATCTCATAGCGCTTGGCATCAGATGGTGGGAGGAAGACAGACAAATATATAATATAATGTCAGAAAGTAGTAAGGGCAATGAAGAAAAATAAGGATAATGAAGAAGGGGAGAGGTGCTCCCTGACACAGGACAGTGAAGGAAGCTTTCTCTGAGGGCTTGGCACCTGCTACAGACTGAATGTTTGCATCTCACCCAGACTTTCTATGTCAAAATCTAAAGTTCAATGTGATGGTGTTGAGAGGTAGGGCTTTTAAGAACTAAGATTAGGGCCTTTAAAAAAGAGACTCCACAGAGCTCCTTAGTCCCTTCTACTGTGAGAGGTACAGAGAAAACCAGAAAGTGGGTTCTTACCTGACAGGGAACCTGAAGAACCTTGATCTTGGATTCCTCAGCCTCCAAAACTCTGAGAAGTCTGTTGTTCATAAACCACCCAGACTATGGTATGTTTCCTACGGCAGCCCAAATGGACTAAACAAGTGAGCAGAAATCAGAGGGAGATCATGCAACCACTAAATATCTGAAAGAAGACCCTTCCAGGCTTAGAAAAAAGAAGGTGCAAAAGCTCTCATTTTGCAAACTACAAGTTGAAACTATGGCACTGAAGCCAGTGTGGCTGGAGTCCAGTCCAGAGGTGAAAGGAAGTGAGAAATGAGGCCAGGGCGGCAGGCAGGATCCACATTACAGTAAATGCTTTGAATTTTACTCTAGGTAAGATGAAAAAAACAGTAAATGGTTCTGACCAGCATGTGACATCATCTGATTCACAATTTTAAAAGATCATTCTGGCAGGGGTGGAGGGACATGAAGGGAAAGAGGTCACGATAAAAGGAGAAGCAGGGAGAACTGAGGAAGCTATTGCAGTGATCCAAGAGAGCGATGGTGGCTTGTAGTACCATCCAAGGCAACAGTGGAAATTACTAAATGTATTTGTCTTCTGGATATATCTCATAGGTGAAGCCAACTTTATATTTCAGAAGTAAAGGAAAATATTACATACAGCCTTGTTAAAAAGAAAGTTATCTTTTGCCATCTTGTTAAAGTTAAGGCTTTCAGGATTAAACAGCTATCATCGACAAATCTATCCATATCAATTATACCAAATTCTCCCAGAAAACACAGGAAAAGATACCTTAACATTGATATCAAATGTACGTAAAGCCAAAATAATATAATCCCCTTCTTTTGCGAAGCATCCAAGATGAGGCAGAAAGTGGAGAAGGAACAGAAGTTGGATTTGAATGCACTAACTCTAAAGATGTATTTCTTCCAAGTACCTCAAACTACTCTACCTAGCATGTGCCCATTTATTTTTCACAACAACCTTTAGAGATAGCTATGACACTTCTGTTTAATGTAAGTCATATAAAATACAATTTTTCATTTGTTTACATTTCAATGGGAATACGTAAAATTTACCATTCCCCTCTTTCACAAAACTTAGCATTACTATAATTTTATGGAAAAATTCAAGTTTCTCTAATGTACATTTGATTTTTCCATTATTTATACTAAATCCTATCTCAGTCTCTGCTTTCTCAAAAAAGTTCTTGTCAACTTCTCCCCTTTGAAAATGCAAACTATCAACCATATATAAACCTCCTTTATATTAAATTTGAGTGGCTGCCGGGAATCAAACCACCTGAAAAACAAAATGCAATATATTCCAATTAAAACCACAGGACCTAAAACCACAAATAGTTATTATGCCTCAGATTCTTAACCCATTGGAATCAATTGTAGTTGTGCTTGACTATGAATTAGACTTTTTCCACCACTGACTTTCCATCTCTGCAAGGACTGAGCAAATAAGAGTAAATTGGTTACTGTGGTTACAATGCTTAATCTACAGAATAAAAAACCTTAACTCTTTCAGTTCTGACTCTAATCAAGAAGGTAAGTAACTAATGCTAGGTCTTCTTGCCTTGTGAAATGTCACTATCTGGGTAAACAACTCATTTGGTGAAATTTTAAAAATTACATATAAACAATACTACTATCATAAAAAATGATGCCAAGGCTTACTGAGAAATAGCTTAATCTCTACATTCAATGTAAACTTGTTAAAAAGAAAGTCACTCAACAATTTGTGTTGTTCAGGCAAAGATCAGGGAAAATAAGCATAAATTCATATAAGGCATCCTTGGGACTTGAAACTATTGGAGTTATTTCATAAAAAATTCAATATAGAAAAGTACCACTACATAAATTTATCTTTGTCATTCTATCACACTACAATCACAAGTCTTGCACAATGAACATGTCCTTAATGAATGTGGTCAACAGATTTTTCAAGTCTCCCTCTGAGGGTCACAGCAAGTACTACCTTTCTTATACACAAACAGTGCCATAAAAATACAATGAGGTAGAATCACAGAATCCATAGCTGTGAATGGATGTATTTTTAAAGACATTCCAAAAAATATGTCTCTTTAAATCAAACACGGCAATTTTAAGTGGTTCTATGACAAACTATAATTAATCCCCAAGCTCTGGTATTGTACAGTACAATTCTCTTATTATTCTGGAAGGGCCAAGGACTTCGTGACAGCAAAGCCGGCAAAGTCACCTTCGGGCGTCTGTGAGCACCACACCTCATGGGGCCGGGTGCCGATTCATTCACGGTGACTACAAGAGCGCCACTCGACACACGCTTACACATATCCACTCTCCAACTGAGGAAGCCAAGACAAAAGACGAAAAAATGGAACCCATTTTGAAATCGAAGGGGGGAAAAAATCTATAAATTACTGTAATTACTTTAATAGCCATTTCAAAAAGGATACTAACAAAGGCCTGGTTTCCTCATGCATGCACACAGGCCTGCTCCGATCCTTAAGAGGGCCCGGGCTATTCTTATCTACAATTCTTACCTAACACCAGCCATTTGCTCAACAATGAGCCTAATTTCTATCATTTCAATTCTGTTCTGATTGGACGGTTTTCCCTCTCCCAACAGAAACAAGACAATCTGCAAGTTCTTTGTCAGGAAAAAGCAGGGCTGAGGCTACTGTTGCCAAAACTGCACAAGAGATTAACGTTTCTCTGAACACATCTTGCTCAATGGCAAAAACAGCTACAAAGACCTCTGACTTGGGGGGGGGGTAATGAGTACCTGTCAGGTGTGAATGCAGGTGGAAGGTGATAGGAAATTGGGCAGAGGATGGGAGTAAAGGTGTTCTAGGGTGTGAACAGGTATGAGTAGTGGAACTGTACCTTCCAAGGGGCAGATAAATAAAAATCTTGCAAAAATCTCTCAAAATACGTCATGCCTGAATCACAGAGATGCACAAATATTTGTTGACTGATTTGATGAACACTGATCACTTCTGAGATTGCACCTGGTACACGCTCCAAGGACATCGCCACTTAATTTGAAAACCTAAGGAACAACAGAGAGCGCAATGCTCCAGTCCAGACTTTCCTACAAGGATATTACCATTAAGTTAATTTTGCAACCAACTCTACAAGATCATTTACCTCAATCAATCCCTTGTTACAATCACATAATATACCATTTTACAAAAGGGCACCTTTCTACTTCATAAGCTCTAGACGCAAATTAGTTTGCTGGTGATTTCCTCAAATTTTTTACTTTGGTTCCTCTTGGCTTTGATTTATAATAGCATTCCTATCTGCATTCCACTTTTATGAGGATGAATATAAAGATTTCACCAAAACACTTGCTATTCTGCCATAGATTTTTCAAAGGCATTGACACTTTGACCTTGCATACAACAAGAAACAAAGTGTGACAACAGCACATTATGAGTGTAATACACTAATATTTTTCATAGTGCAATTTAAAAATATATATATACAAAGAACATATGACAAACTGGTTGCTTCAGGCAGTGGACAAAAGTAGGAAAGTGGATTTGAAGTTTTGTGGGGGTTTTTTCATATCACATACCTCTATAATATTTAAATTTCCTTTATGCTTTTTTTAACAAGAATATTAAATATGTTTTCAACATATGTACTATTTAAAACCCAGAAATTTCAATGAGATTCACAAGAGAGTTTCTAAGAATTATCAGGTATTGACCAGATGAAGCACAACTTTCACTTCTGTGTCATGGTTCTAATAAATTATTATTTGATAGGCTTTCCTGGCTATTACACACAGAAAAATAAAATATATGGAACTAGGTCAGAAGTTAAAGCACAGGACAAATACTAATAAAGTTTGTGAGGAAAGAACACCACAACAAACTAGCAGAGAGACTAGGATTTTGTAATTCATTCATTTTAAAACATGCCAAGTCGTACAGGAAGCCATTCATATTAACTGCTTCCTTCATAACCATTTGTTGGCTCTACCAATTGCGCTAGCTAGACAAGTTCAATGGGCTCTAAATTGCTTAAATTACCGTTGGTTTCATACTCTAGCACATCAAGTACCACTAAATATTTCAACTGTCCTTGTCAAGTGTCTTCTAAGGCAAGGCCTACAGGTGTTACAAAGATTCAGGGCCACTTCTTCCATTATTAGTTTGTAGCCTAAGGGCACCTGACAAATGACCTAATTTCATTTCCCACAGCCTCTTAAACAAAGGAAGATTGAATGGTGCTTCTTTCTGGCTTTTTATTTTTAATTGCAGAGCAATGGAAGAGAAGAAATAATACAACTGATAGACTTCTGAAATTATGAATGCCTTGGATCACAAAACATCATTCCCTCATTTTACAATCAAGGAACAGGAATTCAGAGGGGTCACACTCACACAGCTGCCAAGAGGTGTGGTCTAGACCAGAACTCAGGTTTCTTCCATTCAAGGAACAACCCTACATTTCACTGGCCTTCTTGCAATAATAGGTTTCAATAACCCAATGGCTCTCTAGTTCTAGACGGCATCAGGACGCCCTGCAAAGCTCATGAACTGAACGCGGGGTTCCATCTCTCAGAGTTTCTGATTCAGGAGCTCTGGTTAAGGGCTGGGTAATTTTTCCCCCCAAATAAATTCTTGCATGATGTTGATGCTGCTCTGCTGACCACACTTCCAGAACCCACTGTACAATCACCACCCACCCAGAGCAACAGATTTACTCACCTCTCTTCTATGAGAGAACCAATCTAGTTGAATACTGTAGAGTACGTTCTTGCCCTGGTTAATCAAAATTGCATTTGCTCAACAAAAACATAATGGGTAAAGAAGATGTGGTGTATGTACACACATGCTGGGATAGTACTCAGCCATAAAAAGATGAGATCTTGCCATCTGTGACAACATGGATGGAGCTAGAGAGTATAACGCTAAGTGAAATAAGTCAGTCCAAGAAAGACAAGTACCGTATGATTTCACTCATCTGTGGGATTTAAGAAACAAAACAAATGAGCAAGGTGGGAGGGGCATATGGAGAAATAAACCAAGAAAGAGACTCTTAACTACAGAGAAAAAACTGATGGTTACCAGAGGGGAGGTGGGTGGAGGGATGGGTGAAATCGGTGATGGGGATTACAGAGGGCACTTGTCGCGATGAGCACTGGGTGATTTATGGAGGTGCTGAATCACTGCATCATACACCTGGTATTAATAGAACACTGTAGGTTAAGTGAAATTACAATAAAAACTTTTTCAAAAAAGTTGGTTGGTGATAAATATCCATTTCACTTTCTCTCTATAATTTAGAAAGCAGTCCAGATGACGTTTAAATTCCCCCTCAAATTCACTGTAATATTAGCATTATATAAAATGCAGTTGTTTTTCCTAAATTGATTAAAACACAAAATGGTCAAAAACTCAAATGATTCTAGAAGCCAGGCAGGTAATATAAGTAAAGGAAGCAAACCAGTGTTGCACTAGAAAAGAAAGGTAATTTTGGCAGCTGCAAAATAATCTATTACCCAAACATAGTTCAAGTTAAAACAAGAATATTCATCTCTCTCTCTCTCTCTCTCTCTCTCTCTCTCTCTCTCTCTCTCTCCTGCATGTGAGATATAGCCTGCAGGTCAGGCAGCCAACTTGTCCAGATTTAAAACATTATAAAATTCAGTCATTAACATTATAAAATACCACAAAACATTATAAAATACCAGCCAGGTATGTGGTAGTTCCTTCATTTATTCAAGGTTTTAAAAAAAGTCTTAATAAAACCTATCAAAATTGTGAAGAAATCTTCCCACAGAAAAGAAACTTCATCCTAGAAAAGTAAACATCTTAAGTATAAACCAAATATTCATTTCCTCAGTGTTATGTAGATTGAGAAATTTATTCTATTCTATAACCAAAGAAGAAAAGTTGGTCTAATCAACAGCTAGTAATACATCTTATCTTTTCATATTAAAAGTATGTGTGTGTGTGTGTGTGTGTGTGTGTGTATAGAACAAGACTATATGGCCTGGTGCATATTATTATGTATTTTCACTAAGTCTATGCGACCCAATGTTTAGGCGGGGGTATTATACTTGACAACGCTCTAAAAATCCTCCAGAGCTCATTGTCTGGCATTGCTTATACTTGAAATACCTCTTGAGAAAAAACTCAAGCTATGCATCAGTCATTTCTACTGTAGACAGTACAAATGTACTATTTATCTCCTTTAAAAAGTAACTCACTAAAAAATATAAATAAATAAGTTCAAAAAATCTTACAGTCCTTTTAAAATCAATTTTACTTTCTCTAAGATCCATCTTCTTCAATTTACTGGAAACTACTCTAGTTTCTTTTTGGAAGACAAAAAATTATAACCTCTGTATTTTGAAGAGCTTTGAGTCTTTTGCTAACCCAGCCAGGAAAGCAGTTTATTATCCAGGCAAAGCAGTCTGTGCGTCACAGCTAGAAAATGCACTTGCACAGAACATTCAGATAGAGTCTAGTCTTTAATCTGTAAAATTAATACAAAGTAATCTTAATCTGTAGAAGGTAACTTTTCATAGCAGGTGCTTGGGCTATTTTAGCTAGATAGAACAGCAGCGTCCCCAACACTGAAATACAGCTTACGACTCACGATTCTCCTGATAGGTAGAGCCAGGAAACAGGATCTAGGAAGAACTCCTACAGCTTTGCTACAGAGTCACAGAGACAGGAAGCAAGAGGCAGTCAACTGAAAGGAGATGAGCAACTGACAGCAAAGTTCCCACAGCAGCTTGCTAAAGAAAGCATGTAACATTAAAAGAGGTAACAAATGGTAAGAAGTCATTGTCTTATCCAAGACATTAAAAGAAATAAACTCCAAGGCCCATATTCTTCTAATGGGTAGATTAAAAACATGTATATATAGCTTATTCTTAATTCAATACAAATACTATTTATCTACAAAGACATCAAGGCTCAATTTTAAGTTTACTGCTATCTAATATAAATCCTGCCTCTTGAATTTCCAGAAATTTGATTTAGCTTTAGAAAATCTTTATTATTTAATAACCATTGTCTGAAAAAATAGTGTAGGCTCAGGAAATTTTGGAAATTGAAAGTCTGAATCCTGTAGGTATCAACATATGTAGGCCAATATATGCAATAGATATTATAACTATACCATAGGTCATATTTATGTTTCAAAACAACATAAAACTTAAACAAGGCATAGAACTATTTGTCTGAAAAATACACATCTGACATAGTGTTTCATTCAAGCTGAAATAAGGAAAACACCTTAAATATAAAAACTAAACAAGCACGCACAACCTTATAAATAAACCTTATAAACAAAGGGTTTTAAAAAATATATTTCAATACTTCTAAACTAAGATGAAATAACTGAAAGCATCAGGTAAAAAAAATTATACTTTAAAGAAATTTTAAAAATCTATTTTTTGTAATGCACAGAAATATAAGTTCTCCTTATCAAAATAAACCTATGGAAGAATTGGTAGGGGAAAAAAAGCCAGCCAGCATGGAACTGACCACAGGACGATTCTCACAGGACAATACCTTTAAAAGTCACACAACTTAAAGGACTGTTTCAGTGGCTGGACGTTATAAATAGCTACTTCTGATCTCAACTTGGGGGGCTTAATCTTGGTGGCTACCATTTCAGCACAGAGTGAATGGTGTCCCTTTGAGTGATTTGACATCCTGGTCATTCCCATTTTTAGCTTCTGGAACTTCATGAAGCGCAAGTGGTACACTAAGGTAACAGAGACAATGGAACCTACAATGAACTCTGGAGCTTCAGCCTGTCCCCTAACATTTGATCTCACGTACGTCATCCTTGAGCAGACAGGGCCTGTGGGCCTGGCATCAGGTTCACATTCTAGCTCTGCCCCTAACAAGTTCTGTCATCCACTTAATCTATTGGAGGCTAAAAAACTGTAATAATACTGACTTCAAGGAGTTCTTGTAAAAATTAACAACCACCTAGAACGGACCTGGTACAGAGACTGGACTATAGAAGGTAGTCAATAAATTTGGCAGCTATTTAGAGACTCTCATACAAAAGGCAGAAAGAAATGCCCCTGAAGAGAAGTAGGTACCTCCTTTTTTATATTTAATTTTTTTAGAAAGATTTTATTTATTTGGCAGAGAGAGAGAGAGCAAGCAGGCAAGCATGCACAAGCAGAGGGAGCAGCAGGCAGAAGGAGAAGGCTCCTCACTGATCAGGGATCCCAATGCGGGGCTCGATCCTGAGACCCTGGGATCATGACCTGAGCTGAAGGCAGATGCATAACCATCTGAGCCTTCTGTTGAGAATTAGGTATTTCCAAACAAAAGAACAGTGGGTGCCTTCAGTTTCATGAATCCATGTTAACATGTAACTTCACTCATAGCAATGATGGATAATATACATTTTGAGTGAAAAAGACATTTTATAGTATGCTACTTTTCACCCATTAAAAATAGATAATTTCCTACTAATATACCCAAATAGAATATTCTTAAAATCCTAAAGAATAGGGGCGCCTAGGTGGCTCAGTTGGTTAGGCGACTGCCTTCGGCTCAGGTCATGATCCTGGAGACCTGGGATCCAGTACCACATCGGGCTCCCTGCTCGGCAGGAAGCCTGCTTCTCCCTCTCTCACTCTCCCTGGTTGTCTTCCCTCTCTCGCTGTGTTCCTCTCTGTTAAATGAATAAATAAAATCTTTTTTAAAAAAATTCTAAAGAATACACAGCTTTCCTCTCTTCCCATCACTTTCAAAAAACAGCAAGGTACTTAAGACAGAGAGAAGTTTAAAAATAAACCAGGAAAATTGTACTTGCCTCTGAGTTGAAAGGTTCAATTTTTTTTAATTTCCTTATTAATAAAACAGTTTTAATATATTAAAAGAAAAACTACTGAAGCCAGATATTAAATTCAATTCATAAAGTCATGATTTTTTAATCACAATAGGATGCTGCTCAGTGCCAGTGTTTCATTATATGTGCTATAATTTTTTCTCACTTTCCTAAATATTCCACTATGCGGTCAGACTTATCTTTTCATTAGTCATTTACTCTATTGTTTGTATACAGGAGGAAATCCTCACAAAATCCCTACAAAAACACTTTCACTGTCCACAAGGAAATGCTACATGTATATAGACTCAAAAAATGCGACCTCCCACTAGTTGCAAAGTATCTAACCAGCATCGTAACTGTCAGATTTCTAGGACTCTGTGTGACTTTTAAAATATATATAGATTTTATATATATACGTGGTATAAACTTACTTAGCTACTTTTATTTCAGCATGCAGTATGGTTTCAAAGTAGCATCATAAGATGTTTATGTGTACTTAAATTTTGGGACTCATCATTAACAAATGCAGAAGTTTTCTACTCTTCTTCAGGTTAGTGAAGTCCTTCACACTAATATTTTTAGGACATTTTCCACGGGTACCAGACTCGGCTAATGTCTCTGAAGGGAATAAGCAGAGAAAACAGATTACTGCAACAGTGCAGATGAGACAACAGGGCCTAAACTAAAGCAAAACATAAACGAACTGAAAGCCAGTGTAGATGAGGATATGAGAAAACAGGTACTCTTCTGAACTGTCGTGGGAATATAAAATTAGGAAGACACTTTGGCAAATAGCTCTCAAAGTTTAAGTGCATGCACCATTTCACCCAGCAATCCCTCTGCTATTAATATATACATTCACATGAATAGCCAGAAGGAATGTAGATGTTACCAAGAGGGAAGATTTTTTTAAAAAATTACATGACAAAGAAATATAATAAGATAACATAAAAGATAAAATATGGCAAAATCTCCAAAATACATTTTTTAAATATTCAGAATATATTATGCTAATATATTGCTATATACTTTTAAATAAAAAGTTTTGGTATATGCCTGAAACTTTTCTGGAAGAATACACAATAAAGCATTAACAGTTTCCTCCAAAGAATTAAAATATGGGTGGACTAAGGAAAGAGATTTCCTTGCTATTTTGTACTTGTCTGAAAAGTTTTAATTTGCCAGGTACAAAAATTACATCTTGACATAAATCATAATTAAAAAATTAAAAATGTGGCCAACCAGAGATACACATTTAAATTTGAATTCTCTGTAGAAAGAAGAATCCCCTCCCCAACAACAACAACAATAAAAATGTGTGGGATTACAGAAATCATTTGAACAATTGCATCATGAAGAATTATTTCTGAAAAAACTTCAAGGAGAAAGAAAAGGAAAGACTGTCACGTAGCTAAAGGCCATGAGCTGAATGAAGCAGAAGGATGGTTAAGAGTCAGAGCTTGAAGTGACAAAGGCAGGAGGATGGTGAGTCTACACAGACATACATAAAGAACAGGAACATCAGAGAAGGAAAACAGGAATTCCAATCGGAGAGATCCATACAAGATGCTGTAATGTTACTTATGGAAAAATACTGACCCATTTTAGCATTCTGGGGAGAGCTACGACCGAGGTGATAGCTCAGGAAAAACATATTCTTGGGTCAACTTCAAGTCACAACCTGACAGCCCAATAAAAAATCATAAATCCATGCTTGATTCTTTATTCGTTGCACATTTGGTGAGAATTTTATCAATCAGTGGTGCCAAGACAAGATATGGGTGTCCTCCTTCAAGTCAATCTCAACAGAAACATACCCCAAAAAGCAGTGATCCTCAACCTTGACTGTACTTTAGAATCCTGCCAGAGTCTTAAAATATACTTGTACCTGAGCCAACTCTTAGAAATTTTTCTTTAACTGGCCTGAGATGCAATCTAAGCATCTGGGAATTTCAAATTTCAAGAGATTCTAATGTGCAGCCAAGCTGAGAACCACCTCCCTAAAACATCCGGCTTCTCACATTCACCGAGTAATTCGAACATTCATAGTTGAAGTGGCTCCCACCTCCCAAGATACCGAGTCCTTTAGGTTTCAATAAAAATAGAAGTATTTCTATCAGAGCTCCTTTCTGTCCCACAATTGTAGCAGACTGCTTCACTGGTGGATCTCTGGGGCACACATCTGGGGGGATGCAGTGCTTTGTGTAGCCCTCTCTCATTTGCCACCGGGCACGGTCACATGACTTGCTTTGGCCAAGAGACAGGTAAGTACTCATGCTTAGGGGCTTGTTCTCTTGAAAACTCAATCTTGGTAGCCATCTGCTATGCTTTAAGTAAGCCCAGCTGGACAGAAAGCCCATACATAAGAAAACCAACAGGCCTCGGCTAAGCCCAGCTAAGCACAGATAGAGTGAGCCCCCAAATGAAACCATGTGGGGCTTAGAACCAACTAATCAACCCACAGATTCGTGAGCTAACAGTCACTGTCTTAAGCAGCAAAGTTTTAAAGTTTTTTTTTTTTAGTCAACAAATAATTAAAACATTTACTACATGCAACATTGACAGTTAGTTCCTAAACAACACCTTAGCCCCACCACTACCACCTCAATAACATTTTGCATGCTCAATATTTATCCTTCCCAAATTTCATCATCTTGTTCTTTATGCCTCTATCCCTGTTCCTCTGTTTAGGGTAGTATTTCTCCAACCTCAGGCATCTGGACTACTTAGCCAATGCTCAGCACCACAGGTATCAAACTATTGCTAAACAAAGAAAAGAGTCAGAATTTTTAAGTGAAAATGACAGTTTAAAAATTAATCATAGTTTCGTATCAGTGACAGATGATTTGTTGATTTGCAATCTTTTACTAAGGTATCTTTTTTTAATATTTTATTTATTTGACAGAGAGAAACACAGCAGGAGACAGAACACAAGCAAGGGGAGTGAGAGAGGGAGAAGCAGGCTTCCCACCGGACAGGAAGCCCGGTGTGGGACTTGATCCTGGGTCTCCAGGATCATGACCTGAGCCGAAGGCAGTCACTTAACCAACTGAGCCACCCAGGTGCCCCTCACTAAGGTATCTTTATCTAAAGTGAGCTAAGGGTCACATTCTGTATCCATTGTTTATTTTCTTACACATTATTTCATCTAAATTAGAAAGTCAATTTTTTTAAATGGGTATAGGACATAAGAAATGACAGCAACTGCTTGGTGGCTGAGTCCGCGATATTTGGAGCAAATGGAAATCAAGGAATTAAGGGAAAATTTCTCATTTATACCTGTTTTCAGATAGTTGAAACACCTACCACATTTAAAGTGAGGCTGACCATTTCTTCCAGCATAAAGTAATCTTTATATTCTTCTGTAGCATTTCTATCCATTTTTAAATAGGCCATTCAATTTCCTCATCTAAGTAAAGAAAATCATCAGGTAATGGGGAAAAGTGATTTTCTTGGTAGAAACCATTTGTAACCAGGCTACTGTGAAACCACCAACAACCTATCCTCCATGTTTAACACTGTGATAACACTGACCTGAAAAGGTAGAACCTAAGCTATTCAAGAAAGTGAATCTCAGAAGCACCAATCAAGCAAGGTACTTGAAATAACATGGATAAATGAAGCCAATGCAGAGAAGAAATGTCTTTATCCTACCTTTCCGACAAACTCATTTGAACTCCTTTGTTCACTAAGCAGCCAGCCGGCGTTCCTCCTTAGAGAAGAAAGCCGTCTTCCACTTTGCCCACTGAACTAAGATACATACTCAGTGACCGGAACTCCACGCCAGTCACACTTTTCACTGATTCCTTAATCCCTGACTTACAAGCAGGAGGCAAATTCTGACCAGCAACTATCTTTGGAGAATGAAGCAGAAGATGGGCATGTATTTGGGCAAAACTCTTATTTGTAAAGCAAAAACCAGCCTTGTCCTCTCCACAAAGCTGTTTTCTTTTCTCTTGATCTCAGTAGATCCTAATCCACCTTGTACCGTCTTATTAGAACGCCCCACACAATCACTCCCTTTTCCTACAGCACAGGATCTTAGGTAATAAACAATGCTAGAAACAATTCTGATGAAACATTCTCCCAAAATACAAGTGCTATGAGGGAAAGACCTTCCTCCCTTTTGTTCTCTGCCCTGTTTCCAGGGTCTCAATGCATTCTCCCTACAGAGTGAGCTCTGAAAAAAAGGCTTTGTTGAGTGAATGAATATATATATTTCATCTATTCTGAACTATGTCTCTACAGCTCAGTTCTTTTGCCTCACCGTGAGGAAAATGTTAGTACACACAGTGAATGGTTTTCTTGCACACTGATAGCCACTGATATGTAATCCGTCATTTAACAAATGGGTTTGGCCAATAATTAATCAGCTTCCTCTCTATACACATTTGTCATAGTGTTTGGGCTAGTTGGCAAGCCTCTTGGTAATACCATGACTTACATCACACAAGGGACTAAAATTCTAAATCATATATCTACGGTTTTAGTCTATATCTTCTGGGGGGAAAAGAACATTAATTTCACTTTGGAAAGACTTATTCTGGCAGTTTCATAACAGGTGGCTAGGGGTCAACGGATCACGAGTCCAATAAAACCTGAATGCTCCATATTCTTTGCCATATTTGCTATTCACATGCTTTATTATTCAGAAATCTCTAGTAATTTATGACACTAGCAGAGTCCCTTCTACCAACTTATTTAGGTTGAAATTCAGTACTTGACATGGAGTTTTGATGTTAATATTTTAATTCTATTTTTGTCATTTAATTAATCACTTTTGAGACAGCAATCTATTTCTGTATACATGGCAATTAAAATAACACCATAGTAATGACATATTGAATATTTAAACATGTAAATCATGTGCAAATAGTATGTTTTAGCAAAAAATCTGCACCTTAACTGAGAAAACAAGAACCCAGTCTTCAAAATGTAATAATATTTGTGGATAGAGAGGCTACTTGTTTCCCAATACACTGTTTCATTTTCTTTCTTTCTTTCTGTTTTTTTTTTTTTTTAAGATTCTGTTTGACAGAGAGAAACACTGCCAGAGAGGGAACAAAAGCAGGGGGAGTGAGAGAGGGAGAAGCAGGCTTCCCACCAAGCAGGGAGCCCGATGTGGGGTTTGATCCCTGGTCTCCAAGATCATGACCTGAGCCAAAGGCAGTCGCTTAACCAACTGAGCCACCCAGGCGCCACCCACTGTTTCATTTTCAATAATAAAACCACCACTTTGGATTTGTCACATAGCTCCCCACCCCACGCCACCCTGTGCCCCAATCAGAAAATACATCTTACATTTTCTTCTGAAGCTTAGTTTGGCCTTGTAATTAAGTTCTGGTCAAGAGTAAGTCAAATGGTCACGTGTGACCTCTAAAACTCATGCTTAAAGGGAAGGGGCATATTCTTTTCATCCTGGCTGGATGGAATTCAAACAAGATGGCTTGAGCAGCCATTTTGGACCATGAGGTAGAAAACAACCCACTGAGACTGGTAAAAAATAAAATAAAATAAAAATAAAAAAATAAAGCCTGTCCCTAACACTACAGATTACTACCTAAGAATTTTTTTTTAATATCTGAGAGAAATAATCTGTTTGCTTAAGTCACCGCTATTTTAAGATTTTCAGCTATTTGTCCCCAAATCAGTTTCTTAATTTTTAATATTTTTTTAGTATAGTGGACACATGTTGCATTAGTGTCAGGAATAAAGCACAGCAATTCTACTTCTCTATACTTTATACTTTGTTTACCACAAGTGGAGCTACCATCCATCACCATACCACAATCACTGACTATATTCCCTATGTTATGCCCTTTATTCTCGTGACTTACTCGTTCTAGAACTGGAAGCCTGCATCTCCCACTCTCCTTCACACACCAAATCAAATCTTAATTGACAGTAAAAACAGTATAGATTTTATGTGAAAATAATGGCATGATAAGAACAATAGATAACAAATAGTATTTACTCTGTGGCAGACCTTATTCTGAACGCTTCTAAAATGCATTACTCCTCACAACAACCTCAAAAAGTAGGTACTATTATTATTTTATATATGAGGGAACTGAGGCACACAGAGGTTAAGCAACCTGCTCATCGTCACACAGACACTGAGAGGCAGTGCTGGGATTTGGGGATTGGAACACACGAAGAGGGGCTCCTGAGTGCCCTCTCTTAACTCGCATGGACTCTACTGCCTCTCACAATTATTCATAATGAAATATGCTATACTGCATGTCGTAATTATTAACATTTAAAATTTGTGGAATGTATGTGAGCAAAGCTGTCTCATTTTTCTTTTCCTGCCTAGCTGCCACACCACCTGTGAAGTATTTGCTGGGCCCTAATGGACCACAGAAGTCCATGGACCCCACTGTGAGGTTCTCAAATCATTTTTCCCCTCAATGAAACTGAAACTGTCTCACAGTAGCACTGTTTCCCAAATGCTCTCCTCACTGCTGGAATCCTCGCAGGCAAGCAGAAAGCCACAGTAATTTCACAGATGCCCGCATCAGTGTGGCCCCAAGTGCGACTGCTGGCTGAGGCTTGCTTTTAGCACATAAACTGAGCCGCCTTAACCATCAATCACCTCTTATGGAGTATGGGACAAAAGTGCTACAAGAATATTGATATTGAACACTGTCTTCAAATGCCCAGTGAATAATTTAGACTATATGTAACTGAACTTCCTGACCACTGGATAGATTCCGGGGACCAATGCTCAATAATACTGTCCATCTGATTTTGAATAAAGCATTTTCTTGCCTGCTGCCTTATAACAATAGAATTAAAGCCTTTTAGACCTGAAAAGGAAATTAGAAGTCCACTTAACTGAACCTTCCTCACTTTATAGAGGAGAAGATCAAGGCATAGAGGGATTTATTTGCTCCCACTTAACTGTTGAGTGACATAGCTGAGATTAGGCTTGGGATCTTCTATGCAAGTATCACTATGTGGTTTGGGGTTTGTCTAAGCACACCACTTTTCCACAGTTCTAAGCTGTAGATGCTCCACATTTTCTTAAAGAACAGGTGAATTAAAAATTCCTAAAACTGAGTTAGAATTTGTTATCTATCTGCCATATTCTCAGATGTAAATTTATAGAACTCTGTGACTTTTCAAAGTGTTTATTTCTGCCTATGATGGTTTGTTTTTGTCAGAAAGACAAATTTCCTTAATAATGAATCATTCATTCATAAAAATAATAATCATTCATAATACAATTTAATAGAAAATCTTCAAACATTTGGGGCTGCCTAGTTATAATGTGGCAGGAAAGCTAAAGAGATAGAAAATACAGTACTTCCAGCTTACAAAATATTAGGTAATGAAAATGTGAGTAACTACATCTTCCAAAGGAAATTTCCCACTTTCAAAAAGACCAACAATCTCATTTAATGGTGGCTGATTTACTCAAATATAAATACAAGCAAGTAAACAAGCCAAATGCCTGAGTCTTTTAACACAGCTGTGTTTTATACCTCCCATGTAGCTTTTGGCTCTAAAATACTGAAAAGGATTACTGATTTTGCCTCACAGTTAGCCAAAGATGTAACAGTTTTCTAACTATATGCACTTAGCAAGCAACTTGCATTTTGCTCTTCAAAGCCTGTGTCAGAAGATGTGATAGGCATATAAAATGAAGCTATTTGGTACACTGTGGAAGATGACAGATGATGTGCAGGATGGACTGGTCTCCCAATTAAGTCTAGGAAGAATCCACGCTACAACTAAAACTCCATGGATGAGAACTACAGGCAACTAAACAAGATAAAAGGTGTTAATAGGGATGGGAAAGAGACTGTTATGTGTAATTCTTCCCATTCGGAACAGCTCGGCAGTGATTTATGGATTCGGATGGTACAAAATCAGAAATTAAAGGGTCAAGGCATACAGGGATCAGTGGAAAAAAGCAAGGCAGTTCTGAGACTTGGACAAATTACACCATTGCAATGACGAATTTTGCTCTAAGCTTACTGATACCTAAAGCAGAAACAAAAACAGGTGGGGTGACACAGTTCCAATTTTCTGATAAGGAAAAACATTCACGTTTATAGAGACACCAATTTTCATGCATTTCCTAAAAGGAGGGATGTACTGGACGTGAACCTGTGTGATGTTCAGTCGGGGTTCCACAACAACTGCAGCAGGAGGTAAATCCTTCGAGGAGCTCACTGTCTTCTGCTTCACTGGGTGCCCCACACTTAGGACAAGAACCTTAGGGAACCTCCATTTATAGATGAGAAAATGGAACCACAAAGACAAAAAGATTGCCCAACAGTGTGAGTAATAAGTGACAGACTTATTATATTGGGCCTAGCTCCCAAATCCGCAACTTTTTTTTTTTTAAGATTTTTTGAGAGAGAGAGCATGTATGTGCTCATTGAAGTAAGAGGAGGGGCAGAGAGAGAATCTTTCAAGCAGACACCCTGCTGAACGTGAAGCCCAACATGGGGCATGAATCCATGACCCACAAGATCATGTCCTGAGCCAAAACCAAGAGTCTGATGCTCAACCGACTGAGCCACCCAAGTGCCCTCCAAATCCACACATTTAAAGATAACCATTCTAAATGTGTAAAACTAGAACATTTTCTCAATGTTTTACAACAGATATAAGAAAGTGACCCTGAGGTATGGTGATTATACTTATATTTTAGGTTCTAAAGCCTGTATTTTGGGACATAACACTTATCTGCCTCACTAAGCAAATATCTGGTAAGACACACTAGACACTGAGATCAACAAGGGGGATACATAGTCTTTGACATCCTGGATCTGGCAGGCAAGATGTATCATGTAATACAGGAGACAGAAATACAGTTCCAACAGATGGTTCTCCTATTAAGCCTCTATAATACATAACAATAAATTATAAGACAGCGATTATATTTCTCCAGGAATAATGTGATTTCCGAGATGTTGTTCACTGGTGTGCTAACTTAATCTGCATTAAAACATGGGGGAAAACCTAATAAATTGTCAACCAGATCCATGACAGAACTTTTCTCTCAATTTTTAACAACTTTGGCCAAGGCTAAATTTTGGTCAACTTATAACTGACCTGTTAAACAATATGTATTCAGCAAGTTCTACTTGAAGATTTCTGGTTATAGGCTGATGCTTTGTAAATCAGCACTGAAAAAGATGGAAATTCTGCTGCATAAGTAAAACAAACTTCTTTTAAGGTGGGGGTGGGGCTTTGAAAAATGTGGGCAGATCTGGAAAAACTTTAGAGGCCACTTCCTGTCCACAGGCAGAACCTAGATTCCTTCTTTTTGCCCAAAAGGTAGTATTAACCTCGAAACTAGTGAAGCTGAAATTTAAGGGTCCCTCCTGTCAGCAAGCCTCTCAAGGCCCTAGGAGGAATCCAGTGCTTTTCACTCAGACAGAGATTTTTGTAAATTTGCAAAGGAAAATATTCTTTTCTTCACGGAATCCCCCAAATTATGTATGCTTCAGATGCAACCAAACCTGATTATGGCCCTGCCTGCCTACCTTAAGACCGAATCCTTTCAAACTTTGGTAAGAGTGATTAGCCAAGACCCCAAGGGTACATAGCACAATTCAAAATAAGAAGCTGTTTCGACTTTTCTTCTCAGAAAGTAACTTCAGCATCAATTCCTTTCACCGGGATTCCCTTCTACTTTTTTCTTTTTTTTTCTTTTCTTAAGATTTTATTTATTTATTTGACAGAGAGAGACACAGCTAGAGAAGGAACACAAGCAGGGGGAGTGAGAGAGGGAGAAGCAGGCTTCCTCCTGAGCAGGGAGCCTGATGCGGGGTTTGATGTGGGGCTCGATCCTTGGAGTCCGGGATCATGACCTGAGCTGAAGGCAGATGCTTAATGACTGAGCCTCCCAGTCGTCTTCCCTTCTATCTTTTGCTGACCAGTGGTAGCAGTCTTAATAAAACTCACAGGATGACAGGAAAGAAATGAATATTAACTTTTCCACAGGCATACAATTTTGTTTTTATGTAAAATTCAACTTTTAAAAAATAGTAACAACCATCTCAGTATGTCAAGTGTTTGCCTACAGAGAAACTGTAGAGTAAGTATGGTCTACCAGATTCTTTCTAAGGTAAAGCCTTTTTAAGAGTTATTCAAATTACAATATTTTAATCTGATTCAGATATTACATAAGTTCTTCAATTCTTTTTAACAATTTTAAAGAAAGTTAAAACCATCCAGCTGTAGAACACTTAAAATGAAGAAATGAGTATTGATCTGTCTTTAGAAAAGCAAATTACTAAATACACTCCCCATTTCTTTCTAGAAAGTTAGATGACACAACTATTTTAAAGAAATAAAGTAAAAAATTATTTCTTCAGAATCAGATCTTAGGGCACCATCTTTCAACTCTTAGATTTAAAGAGATAATGCTTAGACTTACAAATGATACATGAAAAGCTTCAGTTGGGGTACCTGGGTGGTTCAGTTGGTTGGGAAACTGCCTTCAGCTCAAGTCACAATCATAGAGTCCCAGCACTGAGACCTGCCTTGTGCTCCCCGCTCAGTGGGGAGTCTGCTTCTCCCTTGGACCCTTGCCCCCTCATGCTCTCTCTCTCTCATATAAATAAATATTTTTTAAAAGAGAGAAAAACTTTAGTTATTGAGATATAGCAAATTCTTATTTAAATCTTGTACCACCTAAGTAAAAACACTGAGATCAGAAACTCATTCAAAGCCACATCTATTAGCTCCTCTATGGGTAGCACAGTGCAGTCATCCTTGGAAAAACAGTTCTGTATCAAAGCTCTTTTCCTTTCACACATTTCAACCCAATTAGAGACAAGAAAGATGAGTGTTAACAAGAGAGTTAATTTTAGAAAATGTATGCAAAAAAGCCAAATGTTTTTAATTACTTTAATATTTACCACATGTAGAACTTTATCTTATTATTAGGCTTAAAACAATATCTAAAAAGGAAAAACCAGAGCCATAAGCACTCTGTATGAGATGATCAGCTAGACACAAATTAATATTTATGTTCAGAAACTTCCTCTATCAATTATCAGGTGTTTGTGTAGAGAGTATTCTATTAGAAGCTACTTAAGCACAGTTAACCCGCATGCTTTCATCAGGTAAATACATGAAGTTCTTACAGATGTTCTAGTTATTTTCTAAACCGTATCAAGAACCGAGGAAAAACACAATTTGGATCCCTTTCCCTTTGCTCTTTGCTTACAGCACCATTTCCAGAAGGGCCTCATTGTTGTAATAAAAAAGAGATAAAGCCTACTTCTGGGTCTCATTAAACATGAATCGGTGACTCCTAAGTGGAAGATAGCTGGTAAACCCCAACACTGAACCAACTGTTTTTACCACTTATATTCTCTATAAACTTAGAATGCTTCCCAAAATATAATTAATTCAGAATATTTGAGAAATCTCTTTAATGTGAGATATCCTAAAAAACAAAACAAAACACCACCATAACGTATTTCTTAGAGATCAATGTTATATAATAAAGATATACAATATACCAGATATATTCTCTTAGATCAAAAACTGATATGGAAGGCCCATTACTTGGGAGAAAAAGTCATTAAGATGAGCTCTCTATTTCAATACCCTTAGAAACCATGCCTCTGAAATACTGAATTAATTGAGAAAGTATTCATTTTATATTCAAATGGCCCTTGGTGGTATTACCATTCCAAAGATAGAGGCTAGAATCTTTGTACTTTTGTACTTCAGATAATTACCAGATCAGTTTGGGGGGGGGGGGACAAAAACTCCCTGTGAAATCGGACAATTTCAATTAATTATGAATTTAACACAGGTTATATAAAATGTATATTTGATATTATCAGTAAAAAGGGAGTTGGCTCAAGAACACGAAACTATAGGCATGCAGAGTATCAAGTCTGCTAGAAACAAATGATCCCTCCCAACAAACTGAAAGAAGTCCTATCAGATTTATCCTTGGACCCACTTTCAATAATCAGCTTGCTAATGAAGACATGAGTAATATGAAAAACAAGGAAATTTCTGAAAAAACAGCCTAAGACTTTCCTCTAATTTAGATTTGTGAAAATTAATAAAGGGAAATCTCACTAAAGTAGAGTAGGGAGAAGAGGAGCCTTACCAATCAATGTCAATTATAGGAGGTTTGTCAATTACAATCCTAACTGAAAAATCAATAGGAAAGAATAATCAATTAAAAGCCCCAATGAGAAGACATGCACATTGAATCATCTACAAGAAATTGACTACTCCTACAACTCAGCCCATGAAAAACCATCATTACCCTGAACTCCTGTTTTTCTCCAATGGACTTCCACTCAAAAAACCCAACTTCCTCCCTTCTTCATAAAATAATGTTCCTCTCCCTTGTTTGTCAGACCTGCCTAGGGCTTTGGCACAGCTTGCAAGCGCTCACTTGGAATTCTCTACTATTCCACGTAAGCCCATTTTGCTAATAAAATAACTGGCTGATTTATTTTTAAAGTTAATAGGTTGTTAACATTAATAGTTTGAATTTTTTTTCCTATCTGAGAGCAGTAGTTCTCAAAGTGTGAGCTCTGACCAGCAGCAGTGCATTAAGACTTGTTAAAAATGCAATTGTTGGGGCGCCTGGGTGACTCGGTTGGGCCTCTGCCTTGGCTCAGGTCATGATCCCAGGACCCTGGGATTGAACCCCAAAATGGGCTCCCTGTTCAGGGGGGAGCCTGCTTCTCTCTCTGCCCCTCCCCCCTTGCTTGTTTTCTCTCTCTCTCTCTCTGAAATGATGTAATTGAAAGAAAGAAAGGAAGGAAGGAAGGAAGGAAGGAAGGAAGGAAGAAAGAAAAGCAATTGTCAGGGCCCGCTCCAGACTCATTTAAAAAGTACTCAAACAGAGAAGGAAAAAAAATGTAGAATCCATCCCCATCCCCCAGACTTGATAACCTACCCTTCCCTCTGTACAGGTGTCCTAGTGTATAGTAGATGTCACCAGTCCTAATCCAGGCTCTGGGAAGACTTGAACCCTTAGCCCAAGAAACCACAGCAGTTGATTTCCAATGCTCAGACAGTTCCACCTACAGCTGTCTTACTGCTGCTCCCAGGCCAAGGTTCTTGCTATTTTGCTGTAACATTCTCTACTCATCTTCAGCTGTCAATGCTTCAAGGTTGGCATCTCATGGTTTCCACATTCTGATCCTTCTTCAATTGACCGCTGTATTCAGCCACGTTGTTTGAACCTGCATAGAACTAACTTTGCTTGCATTGATGGATATCATAAGAACTCAAAATGCATTGCTCTTTTTTCTCAAGAGTCTTCTTGAGGATGTTGTTTACTGCATTACACAGGGCCTGTTACCCCTGTACTGAGAGTAGTATCCTTCTAAGGGACTAGTTTATCTTATCAATCCCTGGAGTAACATGGTTTTCCTTCAGTGTTTGCTCTTAAAATGATAAGAGCCAATTTGTTAACTGAAGCCCAGTAAATGTACTAAAATTAATAGCATGTGTTTCTATATGAACCTACCTTTGATGTTATTTTTTCTAATTTTTACTTATTACCTTTATTTCTCAATTTTGAAAATCCTGCTTTATTTCATTTTTTTATTACTTGTAAATCCTTCAGGATGAAGAAACACAGAAATAAAGGAATGGAGAAGAAAACAAGAATGGAAGGTGAGGGGGCAGCAGTCTACAGGGGAGATTTTGTGAGTAAATAGTGCTCGGCTTTACAGTCAGACATAACCTGAGTTTAAATGCCATCTCTAGGACTTGCCACTGTACAATCTTGGACATATGACTTATGCTGGTCAATTTTCTCCATGAATAAAATAAAAATGACAGTATCTACGCTGCAGAGTTACTATAATCATTAGAAATAAACATTTGGAGGGTGCCTGGGTGGCTCAGTGGGTTAATGCCTCTGCCTTCAGCTCAGGTCATGATCTCAGGGTCCTGGGATCAAGGCCCACATCGGGCTCCCTGATGAGCAGGGAGCCTGCTTCCTCCACTCTCTCTGCCTGCCTCTCTGTTTACTTGTGATCTCTCTGTCAAATAAATAAATAAAATCTTAAAAAAAAAAAAAGAAATAAACATTTGGAAAACCAGTAACAGTGCTGAGCACAGGGTAAGGATCACAAAATGTTAGCTATCGTCATTAATGCCCATGTGCAAAGCCCTCTTAAAAGCCAAACATTGAAGCTCCCTACTGTTTTCCAAGGAGTTGAGAATCAGTGTAAAAATCACTGGCCATAACCTGGACTCTGGCATTGCCTAGGACGGGTTTACCTCCAACATCATCGACTGTAAATTCTATCTTCCATATCTCTATCACTGAGTGTGAACTTGGACCCCCAAGACCCTCAAGTCCTTTCAAGCTCTTCTGTTTCTCAACAGTTTCTGCCCCTTCCTGTTTTCATTTCCTTCCCTACTCAGACTGGATCCGATGACTAAGCACTTCTACTCTTTCACTTGCCAACTATCATTCATTCAGTCATTCAGTCATTTACTTGAGAAAGCGAGAGAGAGCAAGCAAGTGTGCAAGTAGGAGGGGCAGAGGGAGAGAGAATTTGAAGCAGACTCCCTGCTGAGCATGGAGCCTGACATGGGGCTTGATCCCACAACACTGAGACTATGACCTGAGCTGAAACCAGGAGTCCACTACTTAATTAACTGCACTACCCAGGCACCCCACCAACTATCTTTTTTCTGCCTCTTTTCCCTCAGTCTTTCTGCTGCATCTAACTAAACAGTCCCACCCTGGATGAGTCAATGACCTGCTTCTCCCACTTCTGATGAGAATATGCTCACTCTGGGGAGGATGGAGGGGAGCCACACCTTTTTGTCCAAATACTGGATTGAGAGCATCAGTCTCACCTCAGGAATCCTTTACTCATGGTTCTATTTCACAACTCAGGGACCAGAACCTCACCATTTTCACCGAGGCCCCCACTTCTCCTACACTCTGAGCTGCTACCCTCACCTCTACTCAGAACTAGTTTGCTGACTCCAAATGCTGACACACGACAGTCACAATGAATCTCTTGGTCCCGAGAACAACAGATCTCTTCTACTCAAGGCCAACAGCTACATCTGTCCAGCCCTGATCTTCTTGGACTATGTTTCAGCCATTAAACCCTCATTTCACATTCTTTCAGTTGCTTCTTCTCTGGTTTCTCATTCCTCACTGATTAAAAACATTTGCTTGTCTCTCCCATCCTGCAAAACAAGAACTCACAATTTGAAAATGGCAATTAATAACTAGGAAAGTAGGATATAAAATTCAAAAATAATCAGTAGCAAATAAAGTCGCAAATCTCGGGTTTTCTATCATTGGGCACAGCTTGAGTCAGAGCAGAAAAGACTCAAGAGGAAAGGCTCCTGAGGGCCCACCCTATGGTTTGCTGTGAACCCCTTCTCCTATCCACAGCGTGCTGGATTCAAGGGAAAATATAATCCACACTGGGCCAATCTTAGTAACTCTTCTGTGGTACAAAAATGTTAGTTCAGTCAGGCCTTGTTTTGAGAAACTAGATAATTTTACAATTCAGTTGCTCTGATTTTATCATCTTTACTGAATCAACTGCAAGGTGGAGAAAAGATGGAAAGGAGATAAGGGTAGAGGAAGGGAGCAAACCTAGTTTCCTGAGAGTTCACTCTTGCCATGTCAAGGTCTATGACTACATAGCCCTGGGTTCCATTAGACACTCTGAAATCAGGTTTTGCTTAAGACAGGGTTAGTTGAGGGGCACGCTTGGGTGGCTAAGTTGGTTAAGCATCCAACTCTTGATTTCAGCTGAAGTCATGATATCAGGGTCATGAGATTGAGCCCCATGACAGGCTACACACTCAGCAGGGGAGTCTGCTAGGGCTTCCCACTCTCCCTTCCCCACCCCCACCACTCTCCCTTGCATGCTCTCTCAAATAAATAAATCTTTAAAAAAATTTTTAAAAAGACAGTCTTAGTTGATTATTATGACTACCAACCAAAAAGTCAGTAACACTTCTCAGTGAAAGAAACTAGGACTTCTCCCTTTGTGACCCATCCACACAACTCCAGAAATGCAACAGTGTCTGCCAAAAGAGTAGGGCTTAAAAGGAGGGGGAAAGACCTGGAAATGGCCTAAGATTACCTTCCAAGTGATAACCGAATAGTGTCAGATCCATGGGAGTAATGAAGAGAGTATCATGTAAAGCCATGAGAATGTAAGGATATTAGGAAAAAAAACAACTGGAAATACCACTTGAGTATGGGAGATGCAGTAAGAAGAGTCAGAAACCCTGGGCACCTGCATGGCTGGTCATTTAACATCTGCCTTTGACTCAGGTAATAGTCTTGGGGTCCAGGGATCGAGTCCCACTCAGTGAGGAGTCTGCCTCTCCCTCTACCCCCACTCCCCACTTGTGCGCATTCTGTCTCTCTCAAAAATAAGTAAATAAAATCTTAAAAAAAAAATAAGAAGAAGAAGAAAAAGAAGAGTCCGAAACCCAAATGAATCAGCTACTAAAAGAGTTTGGTGAAGTTCCTGCCATCTTTTAGAACGCCATTAAAGCACTCTAAGTTTGGTTGTTTTCCTTGCACGGCACAGGACAGGAACCCTCAGCAGTAAATGCCATAGCACAAAACAGCTTCGTAAGAGCACATTTTTCAAGGCATGCACATGCAATCTCTCCTAGCATAGAGATCGTTTTAAATTGTTCCCATTTAAAATTAAACCGAACATTTAAAGGAACCATAAAGTTCACCCTTAACTATCCATATGCAATTAAGAATTTCAAAAAAGAGATCAATATTTAACTACAAAAAACAGAATACAAAAATCCACCCAAAGCAGTAACAAAAATAAGCTCTTTGAGCCCCTTTCTCCTACAGAAGCTCTCTCAAAAAATTGGACACTGAATCACCAAAGCCAACATTCATTTGTCTAAGCACCTACTATGAGTACATGTGCCAAACTAAAGATAACATAGGCTATGTTGAAATTATGAACTAAATTGTAATTCCAACAAAATCAGTAGAGAAAGAAATTTAAAACAAGGTTAACCTACCCAAAGTTACATTGCTTCCCAAGCTACTGCAAAACAGGAAGTGTGGATTTCCAAGAGGACAAAAATCTAAGAACCTTTTTAAGTGGAAACAATGTCAGTGAAATCGCTTTTACTTGATGAAACCATATTATGTTCCAGAAGAAAACAACTGATGCCTCTTTTCAGATGGGTGTCGCCTCCATATTTAATGTAAGAGTGGTAACATAATCACAATCTACATATTACAGCACTACCATGCGTCCTATTTATCATAAGCCATCATACATTACAGAGCTGTCATATGTAGAACACAGTTTTATGATTCCATTAGTAACACCACAGACCAAGTTAATGATAACTGTCATCTTATTTTACTGAAAGAATGAGTTTACACAGGTTAAGGGCAAATGTCGTTCTTGGCCATCAGGATATGAAGTCAAACCAAGAAAAAAAAGAAAAAGATGTTTCTCCCTTATGCTGGAAGGGAACAGCCCTGACTAAAACCACATGGCAGAGCTCGCCATGCCCTCTATTCCCACCTAGTGTCCCTAATGATGTTCTCAGCTGAGCTCCCAACACAATTTATAACCCTGGGTCCTCTTTTTTCACCCCCTTTCTCCTCACCTTCTTCCACTCCTTTTCTGTCAATGTCCAGCTCCATGGAGGCCCAACCTGGTCGCCTCCCGTCTTCATTAGCATGTGATTTTCCTTGATTCTAACACAAAATCTAGAGGGGACAATGGCAGGGATAATGTCCCCTCTGTCTCAAATTAATATAAAAAAGAAAAATCTTTGTGGATACGTTTATTCACAGATACCTATTATAGGTAATAAAGATAACTATTTAAAATAACGCCAAGCTATCTTACACATATAATAAATAATACTGATGCAAAAGGATAAGAAAGTGAAATGTGTACTAAATGCTAATACCTACAGTAAAATTCTTAGACAGTGGATCTAAATGTAGTGTGGGTATCCCCTGCTTGATTTGTTAAAACCAAGCTGCCAGACCCCAAACTCAGAGCTCTTGAGTAAGCACATCTATGGCGAGGCCCAAGAGCATGCATTTGAAGCCAGTTCCCAGCTAACATAATGCTGCGGGGTCCAAGGACCACACAGAGAACCACTGGGCTCTGAGTGACAGCATCACTTAAGCCCATCGTTCCAGCTCTGGAGCTCACTCAATCCTTGAAAAACTGCTTTTCCGAAAAGCCCAATATATAATGAGTAGAAAGAACAGTGATGGTTGGGAGGAGGAAGAGGATTCCTCTGAAGCCAGATGGCTTGTGTCCTCACTGGGACAACCCTCTAAATGGACTTCACCTTCTATCTGCTAGGCGTCAGCAAACATAATGTAAAAGGCTATGATATTAAATACTAGTAGGGTGAAGATCAAAAAACAACAGGTGACGTTTTTTGTAAGGGCAGCAGAAATGGAAAGTATATCAGATCCAGGAAGCTTTTCAAGACTTTTCTTCTCAAATTAGTAAGACTAAAATGGGTATTAATAACCTAAATGCTATGGGGAGAATAATATGGAGCTCTAACTTGAAACAAAATGCTACATATGTCAGCAAATACTGAATAATGAACTAAAAGCATATCATCAGGGTTTTGTGAGGAGAGCCAGGGTTGCAACAGTTGCTACAACACATTTCTGTTGAGTCGCGACCTATGAAGACTTTGGTGAAGTCTTAATTTTCTGAGGTCTAGCATAGGGAACTCAGCATCAGCAGATCTAACACAAAAAAGTTCTGCTTTCTCTTCTGTACAGAAGCAAAAACAGGGCAAACAGGATGTGATTTTGCAAAATACTAGTTGTCTTTTTCTCCTTTCTTTTATATCACTGCTTCATAATGCTTTCCATTCTGCTATTTCCAAAAGTTGTTAGCTAGCTTCGTTACAAAATTCTAACAGTTCATTAGCGATGAGACAGGAACATAGCAAAACCTGCCATATTTAACCATGCAGCAATCTTCTTAGAGTTAAAAGACTGTGCATTATTCAAATTGATGCCAATTATTTTGGAATGAAGTACAAATGCAACTTAACTATGAATTATATAATATATATTTTTCCATCCATCGACGAGTCTCAGTTTTATGATTTAGAAGTCATAGTTGCTTTCCCTCTGCAGATAAAACTGTAACATAGACTACCTGCACACACTTTAAGATAGTTATACAAAATGCCAACTTTTGAACATGGAAAATGTTGGGATACATCTAATTTGAAATATGAAATAAGATTTTTAGGGGCATCCGGATGGCCCAGTCGGTTAAGGGTCTACTTTAGGTTCAGGCTGTGATCTCAGGGTCCTGGAATAACTGAGCCCCAAGTCAGGCTCCCTGCTCAGTGGGGAGTCTGCCTAAAGATTCTCTCCTTCTGCCGCTCCCCGCAGTCATGCTCACTCACTCTCTAAATAAACAAATAAATAAATAATTTAAATAAATAAAACCTTAAAAAGAAAAAAGATTTTTAGACGAGCATTCGTTCAGTTGTGCTGAGAAGTTTCAGCTGACAGATAAGAAACCTGACCACCCTGAGGTTACCATTATATGAGGAGGCTCCAGACACATGCTGATGGCCATGAGGCACTCAGGTAGAGTCCCAGCTGAGCCGAGACTCTGAGTCACCCCAGCCCAGATCCAGATATGAGGGTTGAGGTCTCCAGATGATAACTGGACTCAGCCTTTTCAGTCACCCTTGGCTGCTGATGCCATCCCAGCACAGGCCACAGACATCAGGAGGCAGAGCAAAGGCATCCCTGCTGTGCCCTGCCCGAATTTCTGAACCGCCAAATCCTGGAGCATCACACAGTGGCTTTTGTTTTCTCCTGTGATGCTTGCCCTGGCTCTTGAGCAGGAAAGAATCTACAGCAGGCTGGCAATAAAGCCGCAGCTAGCCTGGATCCCATATAGAGCTGTATACAAAGAAATGCGGCAAACGCAGGGAATTAAAACTCAGGGAATACATGTGAAATTAACACAAAGAACTACAGAAAAAAAGTGTTGTATGTTTCCTTTAAAAATGTTCATTTTGCTATAAGTGTTACAGTTACAAAATAGAGAAGTATTCTTCTCTTTAAAAAGCAATGGTTGCCCCCTTATCCAGCATTACAACCAAGTTTTTGTAATCACAGCATGTATTTCTCTATTAAAAATAGATAAAACAGAAATAATTCATTATAAAAAATATTTTGTCTAACTGGAAATCAAAGTCGAAATTCTGAAACAAAATTCTAAGAGTAGTCCCAATGATACTCTTGGAAAATCTCCCCTCTTTGAGCATAGGCAGAACCCATGAATGGGACAGCATATCATCCCCACAATTAAGTTGTATCTTATTGTTTATGATTATACCACAGTTGACCTTACAGAGATTCCTGATGAGCTGCATCTAATCACATCAGAACTTTAAAAGCTGAGTTTTCTCTTGATGGTAGAAGAGGAAATCAGAGAGATAAAGTATAATAAAAATTGGATGTTCCTGGTTATAGACGAGGCAATGCGGTCTATAAGCATATTACTATAGACAGACAATGCAGGTGGCCTCCAGGAAAAGAAAGCTACACTGATGGACTGCCAGCAAAGACATGAGGACCTTGGAACTCCAGTTCCTGTGAACTGAATTCTGCCAAGAGAGCATTCCAGAAAAGATCCCAACCAACCTGTCCTGACCCTTCGACTTTGACCTTATGAGACCCTAACCTAAGTCTTCCCAGAGTGGTGAACAACAGAACTGTGAGCTATTCAGCCAGTCTTGTTTTAAACAGCTAAGTCTGACAATTTGCTACATGGCAGCATCAATCTACAACACGAGCCTGGGACACTAATCTCAGTCTCAGAGAAAATTAGAGTTAAATTCTGAAAACTTTGTTTTAACTAGCTGTCTCTTTTTTAATCTAAATTAATTTAAAAATCAGTTTTAAACTTTAGCTTTTGACAAAAGTAATTTAAATTATAGTACTCAATGACTTCCCCCTCTATGGAGAAACCTAACTCTTTATTAATAACCATGGGTTTCATGAGGACAAGAGAGATGTTTCTTCAATGGCTATATCTTCTTCGATGGCTACATCTCTTAAGAACTAAAAGTTTGAATTACTGGAGGTATACTAGTATTCAGAACTCTCTTTCTGAAGAATATATATCTTTTTGACTTTTTACCAAAAATGTTTAAGCATATAGAAAAGTTAAAAGAGTAAAATTAATGTTCATATAAAATTGAACAATTAAACAAGTAATGTTGTGCTGCCATTGTTTTTTCTACATATGGGTGTCTGTCATTCCTTTTATTTCTGAGCCTAAGTTGCAGACATCGCGATGCTAACATCATGCTGTTCCTAAGAATAAGAACACATTTATCATAACCACAATACTATTATCACATAAAACACTCACCAAAATACTATTTTGTCTAATGGCCTGTCCATACTTTCCAAATTTCCCATCTGCCCTAAAATGTCTTTTAGAACTTTCTTCCTAATCAGAATCCACTCAAGTTTCACATTATTTCATTGGATCATCTTCTTTTTTTTTTTTTTTTAATTCTCAGATCTAGAATAGTTCCCCCAGAAACATGAGGTTTTTTTTGACATACCTTTTTGTTATTTGTTTTCTTGCTTGTTTTAAAGATTTTATTTATTTATTTGACAGAGAAAGAGACAGAGAGAATGCACAAGTGGGGGGAGGGGCAGAGGGAAAAGCAGAGAGCAGGGAGCCTGACATGGGGCTTGATCCCAGGACCCTGGGATCATGACCTGAGTGGAAGGCAGATGCTTAACCAACTGAGCCACCTAGGTGCCCTTGACATGCCTTTTGAAGAGTTCAATCCAATTATCTTGTAGAATGTCCAACACCTAGAATTTAGCCCAGAATTTACTTACAGTGTCATTAAACTTGTTCCTTTAACTCGCATATTTCCTATAAATTAAAAATTAGATTTTTAAGTTTGGTTTAGATTCCAGTTGAACAATTTGGACAAGAACACTTGATTGGGATGTACACATCAAGAACCTCATGGTGCCAGACTGCCCACTACTGGTTCTGGGAATACTGATGACAGGCTTGGATACCACAGGAAAAGCACAGTTCACCCAATAAAAGTAACCAATAGTTTGCAGGATCATGGTTTTGGCACTCATTGATGGCTCTTTAATCAAACTGCCCCTTTAGGAATTTTAAAATGGTAATCTTATGAATCCTTTAAAATTCCTCTTAAATTTATTACTTGGTAGACTCCTGAAGGATGGTAGGAGGTTGGGTCTTTCTTATCCTTTTTTCATAGCACTATGGTCCTACTTTTGAGAAACTTTATCAGGAATAGTTTACACATCATGAAATTCACCCATTCAGTGGTGAAGTTTGAGTTTTGACAAATGTATACAGTTATGCAACCATCACCAGGGTTAAGATATAAAACGTTTCTACCACTCAAAGAATTCCCTCTTGCTCCTTTGCAGTTAATTCCCTCACTTCACCCCCATAAACCACCGATCTAATTTGCAAGATTACAGTTTTGCCCTTTTAGAATTTCATTGAGTAGAATCATACTACAGTATGCAGTCTTTGATGCCTGGCTTCCTTCACTTTCCAAAATGCTTTTGAGATTCATGCATCTGCTTATGAAAATGGCTGGTCCATTTTATTGAGGAGAATTTCATTGTATGGATATAGCACAATTTGTTCTTCTCTTTACAACTTGATGAGCACTGCGTTTTTTCCAGTCTGGAGTTATTATGAATAAAGTTGCTTTGAACACTTACATACAATTATTTGTGTAAGATGTATTTCTTTTGGGTGGATACTTAAGGATGAAATGGCTGAGCAAACCTAGGTTTAACTTAAGGAAATGTGGGGCGCCTGGGTGGCTCAGTTGGTTAAGCGACTGCCTTCTGCTCAGGTCATGATCCTGGAGACCTGGGATCGAGTCCCACATCGGGCTCTCTGCTCGGCGGGAAGCCTGCTTCTCCCACTCTCACTCCCCTTGCTTGTGTTCTCTCTCTGGCTGTGTTTCTCTCTGTCAAATAAATAAAATCTTTAAGAAAAAAAAAACTTAAGGAAATGTAAGCCTGTTTTCCAAAATGATTACCACATTCTAAATTATACCCAGCAATGTATAAGAGCCCCAGATCTGCACCCTTGCCATTGTTAGCTATTTTCATTTTTTTTTTATTTTAGCCATTTCGGTGGGTATAGCCAGACTGTTGTAGTTGATAGTTTTAATTTGCTAGAGTAGACTAGAGATGTGGTGCATTTTTCATGTACTTATTGGCTATCTATACATCAGCTTTGGTGATGTGTTTGTTCAAATATTTTGCCCATTTTTTAAACAGGGCGACTTCTTGTATTAAATTTAAGAGTTACTTGTATATGCCAGATACAAGTCCTTCATCAAATACGTGTTTTGCAAATATTCTCTCTTAGTCTGTGGCGTCCCTTCACACTTGCTTAATAGTATTTTTGAAGAACCAAAGTTTTCAAAATTGATATATCCTATTTATATTTTTTCATTCATGATTCAGAGGTTAATACAGAAATCGTTGCTTAACCTAAAATTGAAAATGTTTCTTTCTCCAATGCTTTCTTCTAGAAATTTTATAAATCTATGATCCATTTTAACTCAATTTTTGTATACAAATGGATATATTTTTGTAGATAAAGATCCAAGTTTACCAGCAACATTTACTCACCAGACTCCTTTTCCCCATTTAATTACCAGGGTGGTCATCTGTGTCAAAAAGAGATCTATAAATATGATCTATTTTTGAATTCGAGTCATTGATTTGTTTTTCTATTCTAATGTGAATACCATACTTTTTTACTTAAGTAGCTTTATAGAACTTCACTTTACTTAAGTGCTTCTTCTTGAAATTAGGTACTGTAAGTTTATATTTCTTTTCCAAAACTGTTTTCACTATCTTAGATATTCATATTTCTGTATAAATTTTACCATTAGCTTATCAATTCCTACCAAAAAGGAAAAAAAAATCCTGCTGGTTTTTTTCAGGATTACACTGAATCTATAAATAATAATTTTGAGAAAGATTAGTATTTTATTAACACTGCAATCTTCTTTTTTTTCAGGTCAGTCTTTTGTTTGTCAGTAATCTTAGATAGTTTGCAATTTACAGATATTGCACATATTTTGCCACATTTATCCCTAAAAGTTTCATGTTTCATGATGCTATTGTAAATGGAATTGTTACATATCACTATAAACATCACTTTCTCAATTCTTTGTATTCAATATATTACAGTCTGCTACAGTCTTTTTTTTTTTTTTTTAAATGATTACAAATCCAGAATTTCACCAGTACAAGGCCTGTCTAGCTGGCTTCTGATTCCTTCTCAAGTGACTTCATTGTACTGAGTGTATTTTTCCTGCATGAATTCCTAGGACATTTTAATGAACGTTTAACACTCATTTAAAAAGACTGTGAAAGGCACCATAATGACAGGTGCCCTGGTAAGAGTGGGACAGAAACTTGAGGGAGGCTCACGGTTTGGGTCCCATTTGTCCCATCACTGTAAAGTCAGGCCACAAAGACAGAAACTAGGTGGTCCTATGTTGAAAAATCTTTCTATTAAGTCAGGTGTTTTTATCCAATATTCTAACATCATAATAAACCTCAATGGGGTTTATAAAGAATGAGTGTCTAAATATTAATATTTCCTTAGTCCAAACACCTATAAGTAAGTTAGACAGGTGGCTACATTAGACCAAAAAAAGAGATTTTTATATAAACCAAATGGATTTTCACATATCTACTAATTGCTTAAATTTGCAAGAGTCTCGGGGCGTCTGGGTGGCTCAGTTGGTTGGGCGACTGCTTTTGGCTCAGGTCATGATCCTGGAGACCTGGGATCGAGCCCCACATTGGGCTTCCTGCTCCACAGGAAACCTGCTTCTCCCTCTCTCAGTCCCTCTGCTTGTGTTCCCTCTCTGGCTGTGTTTCTCTCTGTCAAATACATAAATAAAATCTTTAAAAAAAAAATTGCAAGAGTCTCCAAGGAAGGAGAAAAGGCAAGAATCGCACCTTCAGGGGCGCCTGGGTGGCTCAGTTGGTTGGGCAACTGCCTTCGGCTCAGGTCATGGTCCTGGAGACCCGGGATCGAGCCCCACATCGGGCTCCCTGCTCAGCGGGAGGCCTGCTTCTCCTTCTCTCACTCCCCCTGATTGTGTTCCCTCTCTGGCTGTGTTTCTCTCTGTCAAATAAATAAGTAAACTCTTTAAAAAAAAAAAAAAAGAATCACACCTTCTTCTTTTGTGAATAGAGGTTTGCAACATTAGACTAAAGAGCAAAGCAATAAATCAGTGGTCTCTTTTCAGTGGTTTCCTATGCCATACCAGAGTATCAAGGCTCTGAGTATATCCAGAGAAAAACATGGCTAGAGCAAAATGGTGCTGTTTCCCTTCCCACTACCCTCTTGAGACCCAAATCTTCCTGCCAACTTTTTGTCAATTAAGTCCTAGAAGTGGTACCCTGTCTAAGAATCAAGGTCAGGTTTCTGAGATCCATTCCTTCTCCTTTGTACCCATGCTTGTGCTTGTAGGTGGCAATGGACTGATACACATACAAAGGTAGTGTGTTTCTGGTTTTTACCAAGTTATATGTTGTTAAACATGGCTTCACTTTTTTATTCTGCAAGCCATGGCATGTATGTGTATACTCTACATACATGCAATGTATTTATGTTGAAAGAAGATGGTGAGTTAAGGATAAATAAGTTGCTTATAAAAAAGACAAGCCACCTCACAGCAAGTGAAGACTGAAAGGAAGAACCTGCTGGTTTCAATCTATTGTACTCTTATGAAAAATGGAAGTAGGTTTGGAGAAATAAAAAAGGTGTCACAGAATTCAGGTAATTCACCCAAAGTGCTCAGAGCTAAGAGAGCAATGGAGCAGAAGTGCAAACCCATCTGATCAGAACAGGTGCTAAGCTGACTACACTGTAGCAACTCCAAAATAAATGTAGTTCTCAGCGAGACCATACATAACTGTACATTTAATGTAATCATTTCATTTATTCAACTTTAATTCAAAGAGCGCCAAATTTTACTTGGTTAAATTTTTCACTCACATTTCTCATGACTGTAATCCTGGACTCGGGCAATCTAGAGGAGATTCTCTTATGAAGCACTAAAGAGTTCTGCCCAATATGGGTCTCTACTAAACTAATCATGAGAAAGTCACCTCCTGCATCGGTATTTTGGGACAACAGATAATCTCCAAAGTGGGTTTAAATTGCTTTTACATAATCCAAGCCCAATTTGGGAGAAAATATTAAAACTTAATAATTTATAAACCTTCTATCACTGATTCATAATTCATACAAGGAATGTTCTTTTGTTAGTAAAATGTAATTTAACTTTGTTTTGATTTTAATCACAGTGGTAGACAATAAAGAAACAGGTTATTGCAAGACTCGAGAGCCAATAATTCTTTTGATTTGTGTTAAAATAGATAAATTGAGTAAGTGGTGATAAAACATTGTAAACCAGTTTTTGGAATCCACAATGAAGTAAGAGCCCTAAAGCAGTGTAACCACCATTTATTTCTTCATCGGGTGAGGACCAAGCATCACCTGTTATTACCTTCCTAGGAGCAGTGATTAAAAAAAAAAAAAAAAAAGGCCAAAACAAAACTATGAAGAGCCTTCCATCACCACTGGGAGGCATCTACGGTCAGGGTTTACAATAGCAGCATGTTCTTGACCAACCACCACCCTCCAAAACACATAAAGGTGCATTACCTAACTTCCCTTCCTCCTCTTATGCTTCCATTTTCTTGGAATCCCATTTCTCTTTTCAAGCTGTAGTCACTAAAAACTGGGCAATGACTGATTTGTGGTCAAATATATTCTACGCTAAACAAGTCTGCAACTCCCGAGGAAAGAAAAATCAGGGCCGAGAGGATCTGCCATCCTCTGTAGCACCAGATGGCACAGATAAAGGGATGTTGTGCACTCCAGCTCAACAAAGAGGTAGTTTTATCACTGTCATTTATGCATGCCCCAAAGGTGCGCAATCCAAACTAATGCAGAGATTCTTCAGTGACACCTGAGACTGAAATATTTCATCTGTGTTTAATACAGAGATTCCATCCTTTATTCTCCCATGAGAGCCTTTCAGAAGCTCGCTGTGCGATTTTTTCTTCTGAAAGACAACTACCTTCCCACCATTTTTTCGCCCTGCATCTGTCTGCAAGATTGCTTTTGGGATGATGACATAAGCATAAGGAAGAAAGTAACTACTCTGCCGTCTTGAGTTTAACATCAATTTGAGCCTTGAAAAACTAATGTTAATTCTTCTACATATGACAAAAAGCCCTGGTATGGGAAATCTGGTTACTAAGCAATATAACTATGCTAGAGAAATTAACCATTTAAAACCCAAAGCACAGCCAACACTTTGATATAGATAGGTACATATGTATATCTTTATAAATGCTTGTGTGTGTGTATGTGTGTACACACAAAGGTAATAAACAGCCTATAACTGGAGAGAGAAATGAAGAAAGATTGTGTAAAAAGGAAAAAGCAAAAGAGGAATCGGTTACAAAAGCCAGAACCATATAAACACTAATTTAATTTTTCAATATATTTACTCTTTCAGAATGTAAAAGAACACAAAAATATAAGAAATTAATAGTTAATCAAAGGGGTTAAATTGTCCAAGGTAAGCATGTAAGACTGTGGGTCATTGTCAGATTATAAAACAAAAATTCAGATAAATCATGGAGATTAGAAAATAAATCATATATCATATAAGAAATCATATCAAAATAAAATTGTATTATATAATAAAATCATATAAGGTATTCTAGGGATTTTTAAAAATATGGCCAAAGCATTTATCAAAAGCCTAAGTGATGGTGGCTACATGATACAATAATGCATCTTTCATCCTCTGAGGGCTCATAATTTAATAGTATCTGAAGAGGATAATTTAAGAAAGAAAGTTGTAATATATACATTATTGATATGTTAACGTTTTTGTGATGTCAGGGATGTCTACTAGGTATAACATTTAGAGATTATACCATAAAAATCACATCTTAACCATCTGTGAGATAGACAACCATTTGCAGTTTTATCAGAACGAGAGTCTGAGCATTACATAAACAAGAGCCTAGGGAATGAACCAGTTAATGCTGCCAGAAGTACAATTTGCCTTTTCTCCTTGAGGAAGAAGGCAAGAGTCCAAGAAACTTGGTGAGAGTTTACAAATCTCTAAGTTCTTTATCCTTCAAGAGCTAGTTCTGAAAGAAACATCAGGATCAATGTAAGAAAAACCTGGCAACCAAAGGAGCCAAGTGCTTCGTTTTTATATTTCAGTGATCCATGAAGATTGGTGAACAGTAGTCACAAACACACGGTTGCATGACTATTTAAAACCCAATTAAAACTTTCAGCCAAATGGATTATTTTGCATCATCACTAGAGAATGTGCATCAAAGGCTTTGTGTCAGGCTTTCCACAGGGACTACATGGAATGCAACCTAACCCCATGCCCAGCAAGATTTTTAACACATTATAAATCCCAGACCCTATATTCAACCTGTCAACCTTTTCTGAAATAACAGAGGGAGTATCTTTCTTCCTCTTTAAGGGCAATGGCAGCTCCCACCCACCACACTACAGCACCTGTTCCCAGTACTGAGAGATTTTGTCTCCAAAACCAGACCTTCCCTTCCCAACATCTTCTCTCACATTTTCTTCTGAAGTCCCTTTTCTTCCGCCTCTGCTATCAAATAGTCTTAAAAAGAAAACAACTCATAAAGCAGAAAGATTATAAGAATAAATATAGCCTCCCTTCAAATCCCAGCTCACCTACTCTCTATGCAATTCGTGCTTTGAAGCAGTTACCTTATCCATAAAATGGGGAGAACCGTGACAATTTCGATATGAGATCTAAGAGAATCTTCAAAAGGATAAAGGGATAAAAACACATGCAAACATTCCTCGTAAGCTGTGGAGTACAAATATATAATATATAATAAACCCTTTATAGGACCAAGCTCATTCCAACAAATATTCCACTTCTCCTTTACACATCACAGTTGAACTCCTCAAATCTTTGTTTCTGAACTGTACACATGAGCTTCCTTGGCCTTAACCCCTTTTATTCTGTTCAAGCAAGCTCTTGGGGCTCTCACAGCTCCATTAAACACAGCCTGGGGGCCTCGACCGTAAGAAATGGCATAGATTCTTCCTACCTCTCCCATCACTGCTCATGTTCTGCCATCCTGAAGTCCTGCCTCCCTTCACCTCCTCTGAGTTTCTTTCTCCTTGATCACTGTAGTAATCAAATGGTGCTACAGTCACTGATCTGAGAGCTTTCTGGTACTAGGTTGAGAACAAAGCACACATACATGGATAAAGATTTAATTCCTGTGCTTATTTGCTATGCCAAAATTACAGAAAAACCATGACTGAAAATATTTGACCTGTATTTAGAAACCAATCATTATCACGTAGTTTCCTACCTAACTGCTTCAGGAATTCTGGGCAGCATTTTAGTTCATAGAGTCTCTCAGGATACTGAGAGACAGGAAGCCTATCAAAAATTTAAGGCTAGGCCCTTACTGAATGCTTAGGTGCGGTCATTCAAATGGAACTCAGTATAAAAACACCCGAAGACAAACAAAACGAACAAAACTCCCCAAAAACAAAAAATAGAAACCAAAGCAGGGGGCAAGCAAAAGTACTGAACACAGGGGGCTGCCTTACCTCCGTAGCTAGTCAGGGCCCATCAGCTCTGACAGTCTCTTATTCTGGCCTAACCATGTCATTTGCCATGCAATATGTCCTGTTACTCTAGTCCTTGGTGAACTTTTCAAACTGTCAAAGGAGCTTCAGTGAATGAGAAGTGCAGTAACCAGAATAGCAGGATGAGGGGGTGAAGTGAGATCATCATGTTCTCCTGTAAACGGCTTACTGAAGCAACTTGTCCAAGAAAGGAGACAGGGAGAAGTCCAGGGAGTTGCAGAGAAACAAAGGGAAGAAGGACATACAAGAGGTTTTTGTTTCCTTGCTTGGTTTTGAGAACAGAGAGATAAGTTGAGGCAGTAAAGGAGAGAGGTTGAAAACAGGAGAAGTGGCTTGTGAAGTTAAAAACTTCTGGAGGTAAAAGGAAGGAAATGAGATTGAAAGAGCAAATGGAAGAATTAGCCTTGCACAGGAAACGCAATTTCAAGTCTCAAGGGCAGAAATTAATAAAATTTCTTAGACAATAAGGTGAGGAACTGAGAAAGTTTATTCAAGCCTCAAGGTCTTTGATTTTCTGCAAGGCAGCTAGGAAGATCATAAACTGAGAGCTAAGAGACCAGGGATAGTGTTGGGGCTTAACAAGGGCAGTGAGGTTTTAGAACCAGCACTGAAGGAACCGAGAGGGAGAAAACCAAGTGAAAACATCATTTGGTGATTTTCTCCAGGAGTGCTCAGAGGCCAAGGTGCTGATGCCACACTAGCAAGAGCAGATAATAGCACCATAATTTTGTCTTTACAGTACACACTCCTTTCATTGCAGAGCTCTATAACATGCTGCTCACTCCTGGGCTGCCATGTTGAAAATGTGTCCGATCAGGGATGAATGAGGAGGAACCAGCATCTGAGGTGGGGATACATTTTAAGCGGGGCTATTTGTGATGGCTCACCCATTCTTTACCTTCAAGGTCAAATGCACAGTAACACTGCCTTACTCTTCATAACAAAATGTGTATTCCTTACCTGTCCCTGTCCAACTGGAGCAGGAGAATGAACTTCAGTATCTCTTTCCTTCTATGGAGAGAAGGTACTGCTGAGAGACAAGAACTCCCTCCCTACATGTGCAAGTGTGGTGGAGCAACTGACGAGTGGGCCACAGCCATCACTGGACTCATTCTGTCTGTTAGTTAATGTTCATGGCCACTGTACAGGCGTTCTGCTCAGCTTCCTAGTCAGCATGACATTTTTCTGCCAACTGAGCTAGTCCATCTCTGCTTTCTGCTGTGCCAACATGGTCTGTCACCTACTATGACTTCCCAGATGTCAGTGGCTGTGTGACACTCGTGGGGATCAGGTCAAAATTGCCCTTGAAACACTGACTGTCACCTCCCACAAGTTTACAGAGTTGGCATCAGGGGAATTTCTTTAGTTCTCTGGTGTTTTCTTTGAAATATCGTTGGGCTATCGTACTGTAAGAAGGCCACAGCTTACTAAATATTGGAGGAATACATGACAGAGCTTCACACTCATGTTTTTACTTGATAGTCTGAATGCATAAAATATGCAGAGAATTCACAGACTCTAAGGGAACATCTGAAGAAAGCCAGTGGGTGTTAAACCAAATGGCACCGTTGGGCGGGGGGGAATGGGGTCTTCATATTTGATCATAGTTCCAAGGTATTTTTTAAATTTTAAGATGTTACAAAATATGAATTTAAATGATTAGATGAAAATAAAATGTGCCAAATTAAAAAAATTATAGTGGTTAAAATAAGTAAAATTACTATGTTTTTTCTATCATGCTTCCTAAATTGAGAACATTAAAATACATTTTAATATCTATGCTCAAGGCACTTTGTCTCTTGCTTTTTCCAGGCAAAAAAAAGGGACCACATATTTCTCAGAAGATTCCTTATTCTTTAACTAATATCCTTAATTTTGTCTGCCAGACTACCTCTGTACATCCTACAGAATTCTCTCTCCTGATTAAGCAGAATTTTAAAATGGATTGTTCAAATTGTCATAGTTCAAATGAAAGAGGAAAACTTCCAAGAAGAAAACCTAGATTCTCTTGTATTTCTTCATATCCAATTCCCTTATATTCAATCTCTATTTTTAAATGTATTCACCATTACACCTCAGTACGGAGATTTCTAGCACACTGTAGTTACTTGGAATACTTACTATGCCACTTTCCCAATTTTTACTCTCTCTTGCCCTGTCTGGCAGCCCAGTCAAATTGTATAATTTATACATTGGCTCAGTCTTAGCTTTCTTAACTTTAACTTCTCTTATGCTCACCCTCCCATCCTATGGCATATGTCACCTCTATTACTTCCGGGGGCACATAATCTAACTTCCAAGTCCACCCTGCCTCTGCAATGACTATGAACTCCTTGAAAGCAAGGATAGTGTTTTCTACTAATTTGGATCTCCTGCTACTCCCCCTCCACACAGTCACTCCATAAATAATTAATAAACTGAATATCAAAGGGCCACCTTTCCAAGTAATGCAGCCTGCCTATTATTCAAACCAAAATGTTGTCGATAATCAGAGGGAATCCCTGGAAGGGAATTTTAACTATCCACTGATGACAGAGGTCACACTAAAAACAATGAAAAGCAAATTTATACTGCATAAAAAAAAGCAATGATTTCATAGTGAGGGAATACCTGGATGAATAACACAAATAATTAATTCTAAAGTGCATTCTGGCTGTGAATACATTACTGAGTATTGCTCCATGTGGGGCATGAAATCCACGAAAGATTTCACTATGAATCAACTATAAGAACGGGGGACATTATATTTTTTAACATTAATTATGTGCCTGTATCTTTGAAGGAAAATGCAAGCTGAAATGCAAAAGGAAGGCTAAAAATTAAAACTGTGATTAGCAACAATACATGAAAAAAATGCATGGTTGTCTATCAAACTTTCTTTAATGAGAGTGACTGTAGCTATTACTCTTTAAAGATGAATGGAGACAGAGATTAATGGAAAGTGCTTTAGAATGTCAAAGGTAATATCAAGGCTTCCAGTACAAGTAGTACATAAGAGGTTTCTGACCAAGAAGAAAATATAATGAGACCAGTATTAAGTAAAGGCATTAGCCATAAAATTAGTAATTGTAAGAATAACAGTTTTTGTGTTCTGTTTTGTGTCCAGAAGGCATATAAATTTCAGAATCAGCAAATGTAGTACTTTCATATGGGGGGGGGGTGGAATCACTATTTCTTGCCAGAAAAAAATTTGGAATCTATGCTTAAATCCTATCAGCAATTCCATCAGAGCAGCATGTCAATCACAACATTCTGCCCTCTCAAAAAGCTTACCTGGTCAACCTTCACTGCCACCACACCCACTTTCTCCTACAAATTATCATGACCTTTATCACTCCACCATCCTGTTTCGCACCAGGATGTTCAATTCCCTTGTAGTAAGCAACTTAGCACACTGCCCTCTTCCCCATTCCTAATTTCTGGTCCACTGCAATGATAAGAAGTCACAAGACTACTTTTGATTTCCCTTAAAAGAAGAAATGGCTTTAAGCTCTAAGGTTCTGTAAGCTAAACATGGAACAGAAGAATTCCCTTCAGAACAAGTAGTGAAGTGTTAAAAAAAAAAAAAAAAAAAAAAGCTTATTGTCTTCTGACTTGTGTTATAGAGAATAATGAAAAATCCAATAAGCCAAATGATAAAATCTTCCTTTTTGTCCTTTAACAAATGTGAATACAAATGAATGTCTTTGGTTTACTAAGAAACATAATCAAGCTAGATTTTTTTTTCACAAATTACAAAACGCATGCATTATGTCTAAAAGAAATGTCAACTAATTCAGAGCAATTTATGAATTCTCCATAAATGTATCATTCTCATTTTTAATACTTTTAAACATAAAATGAAGTGAATTATCATCAGCAGCTAAGTCACCTTAACACCAATCTACTTCACTTGGGTAAAAATACAAATTCAAAATATTAGGGTAGCTGATTCAGGAAATATTTTCCTCCATATTTAGAAGTGGCCAACTGGTTAAATATGGAATATCAACTAATCATTTCCTGAAGGTAGGTAAAGTGTCAAAACAGCAGCATTCACAAAAATTGCCATCTCAGCTGCCAACTTTTGGTGAAACTCTTCCTATGTTAATTCCTGACTGAGGTCTCCGACACAGCATTTGTAGCCGGAGAAAACAGCAAGAGGTGGAGGGTGACTTGGGAGTGGAATGCAGACACCACAACCTCTGTTGCTCTTCAAATCACCCAGGGGTGATCCCGATTAACAAGGATCAAAAAAGAATACTATCTGAAATGACTAAAAGAGATTATAATACCTCTCCAACCCCTGAGCACTGATGCCCACAGGCCTCAAATGTCTTCTCACTGGTCTATCACTTGAGGCAAGACCCTAATAGTGCCGCTTCCCATAAAAGGAATGCATTTGAGCAATTGCCACAGTAACCAAACTGTGATTACTCTGAGAAGTATCTAAGATTCTGATTTTAATTTAAATGAGAGCGAGTAAGCCAATCCAACACAACAGCACAGTAATCCACAAAGTTGCCATCTGAGAAGCATCTGACAACCAGATATTACCAGATAAACAACCTCATCCCAAAATACAGTTAGCTTTAGAATCATTAAAAAGTCATGATGAACTCCATTTCATAAAACAATGTATTGACCAACCAAGCAGAAGAGTTAACTTTCTACCAAGTAACTAATTCAGTCTGTAAAATCCAGTATTTGTCAATAAAAAGCTTAATAAAAAAACTTAATTGGTAAAAAGCTTAATTTAATCTTATTTATAAAAATTGAGAAAATAATAATACATCAAATATGTCTTATTTGTGGCTTCCCACTGGTAGTAACATAATTAAAATTAGTGTAAAAACCCTTGTTTTAGGGTTGGAAACACTAATGATCATTCAGCATTTTATTCATAGGGTGCTTTTGCGGCAGACACAGTGCGAGGCCCTAAAAACATCAGTACAAGGTCTTACAGTTTACAAGGTGCCTCTGAATACACAGATAATGCTTAATGAACTTGACACGAAGAAGGTCACAAATATCACAAAAATCACTGTTAGAAACATCCAAACCTATAAAGTTATTCCATGAAGTTCACCCACAATAAGACTTAAACAAGCATCATTGAAAAATATCAAATTGAGCATACTAGTTTAGGAATACCAAAGCATACAGTTGTACTAAAAAGGCTACTGTCTGTTAAAATATCTTTTACCGCCTTCCTCCCACCTAGGTAAGGTCTTACAACTAAGTTCTGTCCACAGATCCTGATTCAGTAGGTCTGGGATGGTGTTAATTCTTAGAAATTAATTATAATCTGAGATGGTGCCTAGGGTGTCCTCCCTTCTTTAGGCTCCCCAGATGAACTGTACACAAAAGTCAGAACCATGGCTAAAGCATGGTAGAGTGTTAAGAAACACCTCTGAGGGAAGAGGATGCTTGGTTTCCACTCCCCAAATCACCTTCAGTTCAGACTTCTACATGAAACAGAAATAAACTTTCTACTTGGTTTAAGCCACTATCACATGTCTGTAAACACAGTCCAACTCACAATCAAACTAATGCAACAGGCATCACTGATATCCTTCCTGGTTGGCCCTGAGTCTTCGGGATGCCAGCAGAAGTGCTTGGGCTGACTGCCAGCCCACAGAACCCAATCTGCATGGTCTGATCAAGATCCTTTGACAAATGACTTTTTAAAAATTTTATTTTCCCTTTTTGTTTTGTCTTCTGCTATAAGAACTTAATGAACAACAATAAAAAAGATAGCATTTTTTTCTAATCATGAACCATCTGATTCCTTTCCCATATATTTTATAAATTATTTAATGGTATCCTTTTTCCAACCAATTAATAACTTCCATTGTTGTTTGAATGTTAAGTAATGGGCCATTTTTACCGTGATGCCAATGTACTAGCATTCTTCAATCACATTTTAATTTTGAAAACCCAATAGCATCCTACCATTCAAATTTGGGCAGGCCACAGACAAAAAAAAAAAAAAAAAAAAAACAGTCACAGCCACACTATGAAAGCTTTCTGGTGGCCTGTGGCAAGAGCAGCAGGAATTCCCATGTGGCAGTGAACCTGATGTGTTTTCTATTTGTTATCATATGAGTACAAGTAAGAGATGCTATCTAATACATGGATATTTTTCTAAATCAGAATAACTTAAAATTTTCATTCCATTATCACTTCAGTATAATTAATCCAAACATCAATTAATTTACTGCTAAATGACAGAGTTAACTGTATCCTCATTTGACCTTTATAAGAATCCTGTAAAGGCAGGCAGCATTATCACTTGCTTCTTGCAGATATTGACAAAGAAAACTTTAAAAAAGAAGTTACTTAAAGAGGCAAATACTTAAAATTTTTATGTCAACAGAAGAAAAGTAGAGATAGGATATATATGCACATATTTTTTCCTGGAATTTATCCACAACTAAAGAATAGTATTTAAATAGTTTGGGTTTCCTATTGTTCTTATTTATTCTCACAATAGATCTTAGGCAGTTACTTATGTCCTCTAATTTAACTAATCTCATACAAAGAGGTAAAATATTTACATAATTCAGAAGTACATTAAAATGATTATGCAGATCATCCTGAAATTCATAGTTATAAAAAGAACAACTATATAAGTAATATTACTATTGTTTTCTAATTATTATTGTAATTGAAAATAACAAAAATGTTTTATTTTAGAAAGTTTGGAATTATCCAAAAACTGTGTGAAAAGGCAAAATGACACAACCAAAATGGAACATGTGGTTGAAATTTGCATATTTTCATCAAAATTACACGTTTTTAAGTAAAAACACATCACTTCGTATAGCATTACAGTGAATTAAATTAGCAGTTAATTTACACTTTAAAGATATCTACTATTAAGATGATCAAAGATTTTCATCACTCATATTTTCTGTCTATTGAAATACCAGCTTTAATTTCAAAAAAAAAAAAAAAAAAAGACAAGTATTTGAAGGCACTTGGCCCTAATTCCTCAGCTAATTCACTAGGCTTTAAAAAACATACCTCAGTCTACAACTATTCCATGTTAGCCTTGTTTGCCATGAAATAATTACTCCATTATAACCATTGTAACAAAACACTTTCAACCGAAGTCATCCACAAGATGTGCTTTTGCAAAGTTTCATTAGAAACATGTCCTTACAAAACAAGGTCAGACAGTAAGTAGGAAGTTCAAGAGTATCATAAAATACAAGGACAAACATACTCTATTTTCAAAACTGCCAGAGAATCATCTGTTTTAGTTAATTGGCTACTGTCTCTCCACTGGATTATAAATTCTCCCAAAATATATTTTATTCATGGTTGTAAATTCCACCAAATGTGTCGTGAAAAGAGAGTTATACAATTATTGGCTAAATCAACAGATCATAAGTAATCATGATTAAAATGCAATGATACATATTTTACTACTTGATGCTCCCTTGGTGTCTGAGGGAAGCAGGTTTACAAGTCATATGACCTACTCCAAACTGAACACAGCCTACTGACAAGGAACACAGATCTCTCAAAGACAGCCCAGCACTTGTTTGGCTTAGCTTAGAGAGACAAACTAAAGAAATCCCCCACTCTCACTTCTTTTTGATTTTGACCAAAGACACATGAGACTATTGCCAGTCAACAGTGGAGACTGAACCTAATAGGTCATGACAACATTGAGGATGGAGGCCATATGCAAGGTCAGTAAGCAGAGAAAACTAATCAAGGGGAAAAGGAAAGGGGAAAACAAACAGAGTAAGAGACACAGCGACTCCATCCTCCAGGCGAACGTACGGATGAATAGAACCAAGTAACTCCTGAGAGAATAACTGCTCAGGTCCTGAAAACGGTCCCATTCCTGCTTTCATCCCTTGTGAGGCCTGCCTTTCTGCCCTCGGGTTCCCTGAAATTTCCATGTATCATTACAGTAACACACCTTCAACTAGTTTGAGTGAGATTCTGCCCCTTGAAACCAAAAGTGCCATAATTAGAACATTCACTTAACATTAAAAGACATGCAAGACATGCAAATTTGGTCTGAGGTGATTCAGCTGAACTGTCACCACAAATGTCAATCACTGTGGCCCCAGGGCACACAGAGGGAACCAACCTCGGGAACTGGGGCTCTGGCTTCCTGGCTGTACACAGCTGACAGACCCAAGCAGCCACGCCCTGCTCCTGCGGCCACCGTGATCTGAGACACACATGCCATCTTTCCGGTTACTTCCACTACCCTCAAGTTCACTCTTCCCCAGTTTGGCTCCCTGGCAACTCACGCATCTGTCTTCAGTTGAGATGGGGATGAACAGTACATTTACCTAAATTACTCATCTTACTCTGGGTGTCTGTTGGATGGCTCAACTCCCTAGCCTCTCAGCTATTCCTCCCTTCAACCCAGGCTGCCACTCAACCCATAAGACCCCCAGACTAGCTGCCCTGAAATCAAAGACAGAATTTTACCTACTTGAACTGCAGAGCTGAGATGGGGGGACAAATGGGAGAGGCACTGTAAAGAGGAGAGAAAAGAAGATTCGAGTGACATTTTCTTAGCAATTATAAGTACGGAAAACCCTATGGAAGTTATTAACAATTTTAGTTACTTACTCATGTAGGCATATTGATTGAACTTAAAGAAAAAGGTAGAACTGGGGCGCCTGGGTGGCTCAGTTGGTTAAGCAACTGCCTTCGGCTCAGATCATGATCCCAGAGACCCAGGATCGAGTCCCACATCGGGCTCCCTGCTCAGCGGGAGGCCTGCTTCTCCCTCTCTCACTCCTCCTGCTTGTGTTCCCTCACTTGCTGCATTTCTCTCTGTCAAATAAATAAAATCTTTAAAAAAAAAAAAAGAAAG